>SNQJ01S0083487.1:0-13471 GCA_010110895.2 Picea sitchensis | reverse complement strand
TTTGTGAACAATGTCTGATATGGAAACAAAGATTTGATCTGATGTTGCCAACCCGGGAGTACAGTCTCTGTTAGCTGTTGACTTTCCTCAGCGTGCCTCTTTGTAAGCCCCTGTTAGATGCGGAAAGTATGCACTTTCCACAACGCGCCACTTTGTAGAAGACCCTCCTTAGCTGTTGAAAGTGGGCACTTTCGACAGCGCACAATGAACCTTTGAAAACACATTAGCAAAATGACGGTGCTATTTTGGGAGTTAACAGCGGCCACAAGACCTTCAGATGGCCCCACCTCTATGAGACAGACCCTGACTTCTCTACCACCTACCAAATGTTGGGCGCCAACTCAATGGTCGCTAATTTCCATATTCAAGACAAGTTATTGTGTCGTCTGGGCCATCTTTGCATTCCATCAAGCGAGTGCGTGAAGATGATTTGGGACGCTCACTGTAGTCGGTAGGAAGGACACTTTGGCGTCAAAAAGATAGTGGCGGTGCTGCATAAAAATTTTTACTGGCTAAAACTTCGATAGGATGTCGACAAGTATATCAGGTCCTGCATTGTTTGCACTATTGCCAAACCGACCACTAAGAAACAAGGACTATACACCCCTCTTCCTACTCCTGATAGGCCATGGGAATCCATATCAATGGAATACATGTCGGGCCTCCCATCCACCAAGAAGGGAAATGACTGTGTTTTTGTGGTTGTTGATCACTTTTCCAAGATGGAAATTCTAGCCACCTGCAAGAAGAACATCACAATAGAAGCCACTGCCAAGCTCTTCTTTGAATGAGTATGGGTACATTTTGGGATCCAAAAAACCATTATCTCAAACTGTGACATTTGTTTCCTCGACACATTTTGGTCGAGCCTCTGGTCATTGTTGGATACCAAGCTCACAAAATCCATTGCCTTCCACCCCCAGACAGATGTCCAAACTGAGGTCATCAATTGGATGATCGTACATATCCTGCACATGTATAATTAAATACACCCCCGCACATGGGATGAGAGTCTTCCCTATTATCAACATATCTACAACAGATCCCTGCATATCTCAACTGGCCACAACCCCTTTTAGGTGGGGTTGGGATTCCAACCATTGGGCCCCATGGATGTTGCACTACCCCTAGTGACCACCTCAACCGAATTGTCCCCTGCTCCACCAAAAGTTAATAGAACCAACCGATTCATTAAGAATATCCATCACATCTGCCAACACATTCAGGATATTCTACAGAAGTCTAATACCATGTACAAGTTGCGCCATGATCAACATTGAGTGCCACATAAGTTTCAGGTGGGAGACAAAGTTTGCTTGCACTTGCAGAAATAATGCCTTACAGGTCCCCATTAGAATATTTTCCCACTCTGTTATGGGATGTACACCATCACCAAGGCTATGGATAACAATTCTTTTGAGCTTGACATTCCCCCTTTCCTTGGTCTACACCCAGTCTTCAACGTGGATCTCCTTCATCCATATTTCCCACCATTATTGGACACCTCAGAGATAGAAAAGCAGTTGACACCAACAAAGATCAAACCTGACTGCATGCAATAGGAATCCAATGATCATATTATGGAAACACATATCAATGAAACTCAACAACAAAGGATCCAACTTTATCGTGTCATCAAAGCAGGGCAACTCTTGCACCAGGCAAGTGGCTCACCCGGGGTAAAATTCAACAGAAATTTCCTCATCTAATGGGGGAACTCAAATAAATGGAGACCATTGATTCCTAAGGATGGAGTATTGATCTATGTGGATATCAGTGACCACCCACCTTTTCCAACTCGCTCAAAACAATTTTTTGGCAATTTTGGCAATTTACTATTGTTAGCAGGTTTTAACTTCCGGGGCCATTATGAGGGCCTAAATCAAGGTTTTTCAGGATCAAGGTTCTGAATGATATTTGAAGGCTCTGATTTATCCCTCAAAATGAATCTCATCGATGATACCTTTCCAACAGGCTATTGTGCACCTAAAATGAAGATTGTATGCAAAATTTACGACCACGGGAAGTTGATGTACTAACTTACCCAAATGGGGCACACATGAATTTTGGTGCTTCTTCTCCTAGGGTTAGGTTTTTGGATGTCTAGGATTTTTGACATTCCTGTTTATTGTAAAAAGGCCTCCAGAGCCTCATTGCAATCATCTTCTTGCAAATGAGCACAGTTGTCACATCTCTTCTCAGAGATAAGCAACCACCATTCCATCAAGCTTGTTTTCCGCTACATTTTACAATTTCAGCTTATTTCCTTATGGAATAGAAAACCAATTTTACTGTATCTATGTTATTCTGTGTTAATAATATTTTAATAATCTGTATTCATTTCGTTCTGTTCATAAAATTTGGATCATATATCTACGATAAAGAGTCCATTTCATATTATTTATGGACGATTGTCAAAAGGTGTGGTAGATTTGGTTGCATTTCTGTATTTGGAAGGCAAGAAGAGTGTTGATGCGAATGATTTTATAGATAGTATGCATGAATTACAATAACAGGTAAAGAAGAAATTATAGACCAACAATGACAATTATAATAAAAGAGTAGATCAGCATAAGAGACATAAGGTATTCTGAGAGGGTGATGTTGATCCAGATTTATGCAGGAACACAATGAAATACATAAATACCCATAAACGCAGAGATGCAGTGTAAATAAAACTTCATTTCATTAACAACAAATGACTAAAATATGCTTATAGACAGAATGGAAATAAAATAGCTAGGGCGCTGGTAGCGTATCTTTGAGAAGAGATGTGGTGGCTACTGGCCTCTCAACTCAGTGTTGCAATGAGGCTCGAAGGCCTATATATTATTGAGAAATAATGTGTTAGAAAATAGGACCGTGGAACAATAAAATAAAAAAAATGCGAAAACAAAACATAGAATATACACAATACAAGAAAGACACAGATTTATGTGGTTCACCCAGTGTGCGCTACGTCCACCAGAGAAATTGCTAGGTCCTTCCTTTATTATTATCCAACAAATGAAGGGATACAACCTAAAACAAAACCCGTTGTAACTTCCTCTTCTTTCTCTCACAGTCTCATCTATTAGAATACAATACTCGCAATCATACAATAGCCATAATACATTTCCCTCATAAAAGTGAGTTGCCTTCTAGGGAAAAAACCCTAACATAATTTCTACCGTTAGATCTACGACCTTATAATGAACGGTCCAGATTTACAATGAAATTAAAATATACTTTTAGAAGGAAAATTTTCCTTCAGGGGCTTGCTTGCCCCCGAACCCTGCAGAGGGGGTACCCCCCCTTTGCACTCCCCTACGTGGAAGAGTGTACATACTTCTGGGATGTAAATTCTTCATGGGGTATAAACATGGTTGAAAAACAAAAGACCTATGAGTCAGAAAGATAATCAGGCTCCACAACCAACATAATGGAAATCCCTAAACATCCAAAAACCTAACCCTAGGAGTTGAAACACCAGAATATGGGCCCCGTCGAGGTAAATTGGTACATCAATTTCCCGGGGTCGTAACTTTGGCGTACTTTCTCCATTTGACACACATGATACATCGTTAGAAAGATCTATCTGAGGAATACACTGCTGATAGCGAATATCGAGTCTAAAACATAATCATATTTTCTCGAGCATTTGATGCCAAAAAACGCCATTTAGGGCCTCAAAACGGCTCCAGAAGTTCAGGACCCAAAAAACTGCTAAAAATAGTAAATTGTGCTACAATTAAGGAAATTGAAAAACTAAAAGAAACAATGGTGTGGGTCCAAGTGGAATAGGCAGGTGGCCATCAATATCCACCTGGATCATTCCTCCCCCTCGAGGAAGAAATGGTCCCCATTGCGTTGAGTTCCTCCATGAGATGAGGAAACTTCTGCTGAGCTTGGTCCCTGGTGAGCCACTTGCCCTAGTGAAGGAGTGTGCCTACTTTGAAAACTCAATATAGCTAGATCCTCTGCTCGTGGGTGTTCTTGATCTATGTGTCCATAATCTGATTAGTTTTGGCTTGTTCCATGCAATCTAGGTTTAACTTTGTTGGTGTGAGTTGTTCTGCCATGTCGAGGTGTCCAATAGAGGTGGAACGTAGGGCTGCAGGAAGTCCACATTGAACACTGGGTGCAGACCAAGGAATGGTGGAATACAGAGCTCAAAGACATTGTCCTCTACAACCTTGGTGATGGTGTATGGACCATATCAGAGCGGGCAAATCTTGCGGTGGGGTCCAGCGAGGCATTCCTTTTGCAAATGTAGCCACACTTTGTCTCCCACCTAGAAGTTGTGTGGCACCCTATGTTGATCATGTCACTGCTTGTACTTGGCATTGGTTCTATCCAAGATGTCATGAACCTGTTGGCAGATGTGATGAATGCGCTCAATGAAGTTTTTTTCCTTGTCAGCCTTAGANACTAGACATGGGATGAATCGGCCTGAGTAGCCACAAATGGCATGGCTGCATCAATGGGACATAGTGGCTGGAATCCCAAGCCCACCTGAAAGGGGTTGTGGCTGGTTGAGCTATGGAGAGCCTAGCTGTAGCCATGTGTGTGGATTCTTTGATTTGTACATGCATAGAATGTGTACGATCATCTGGTTGATGACCTTTGTTTGAGCATGAGTTTGCATATGGAAAGCTGTGCACTTGGTGAGCTTGGTGTCCAACATCGACCAGAGGCTGGACCAAAATGTACTGAGGAACTTGATGTCCCGATATGAGATGATATACTATGGGATTCCAAAGTGTACCCACACTCATTCAAATAAGAGTTTAGCAGTGGCTTATGATGTGATATTCTTCTTGCAGGCCATCATAATGGACATCTTTGAGAATATGTCGACGACCACAAAAATGCAGTCATTTCCATGCTTAGTAGAAGGAAGGCCCGACATATAATCCATGGATATGGATTCCCAAGGTCGAATAGGGGTAGGAAACGGAGTATAGAGGCCTTGATTCTTGATGGTCGATTTGTCAATGGCACAAGCAGTGCAGGACTTGATGTACTTCCTGAAATATTTTCGAAGGTTCGACCAATAGAAATACCTTTTCAGTACTACCACAATTTCCTCGACCCCGAAATGCCCAACAACCCGACTGTAGTGCGCCTCCAAAATCATCTTGGCATGCTCGCTTGAAGTAACACAAAAGGTGTCCCAACTGACATAGCAGGGCATCCTGGAGGTGAAAATTAGGAACTTTCTTACCCTCTAAGAGCGTATTGTATCTGTGGCCGAATTTTGGATCACTTTTGTAGAGAAGCAGCCAATCAGAAGTTTGCTGCCCACAAGAGTTGAGCACCATGGTTAGTGCCATGATAGGTGGTCGGTTGAGGCAGTCTGCAACATTATTAGTGCTTCCTTTCTTGTACTTAATGTTCAAATGAAACTATTGTAGGTATGTGGACCACTTCTGATGGCGATCATTCAGCAACTTCCCTTTGTCTATATGAACTACAAGGGTCAGTGGTCTCTGTGGATGAATGTTTCCTTCCCCAAAATGTAATGCTTCCATTGTCGGGAAGAATGCACAACGGAATACATCTATTTTTCATAATTGGGATACTTACAGACCATGTCGGGAAGTGTCTCACTGTGATATGCCACTGGATGCCCCTATTGAGTAAGGACCGCCCCAATAGCATAGTCAGAGGCATCTGTCTCGATCTCAAATGGTTGTTTCAAATCTGATAATGTAAGCACTGGTGCAAAGCAAAGGTGATGCTTCAAATCTTTGAAAGCCTTTTGTTGAGATTCAGACCAAAATAATTTTTCTTTCTCTCCTCCCTTGGTGACTTGACTCAAGGGCCAAGTGATATGAGAGAATCCCAACACGAACCTGCAGTATAAATTGGCAAGACCCAAAAAGTTGCGGAGCTCTGTTAGGGTGGTTGGGGCTAGCCAATCTCGAATGACTTGGATCTTGGCTGGATCCACATGCACCACCTACTCATCAATAATGTATCCCAGATACTGAACTTGGGTCATGCCAAAAGTGCACTTCTCCAAGTTGGCACACAACTTGTGTTGCTGCAGTGTTTGGAGGACCTGTCGGATGTGGTGGAGGTGCTCTTCCCAAGTTTGGATGAAGATCAGAATGTCATCCAAGTACACCACTACAAATGAGTTGGTGAATGGTTTCAATATGTCATCCATTAGCCTCATGAAGGTTTCAAGGGCATTCATCAACCCGAAAGGCATGACCAGCCATTCGAAAAGGCCCTCCTTGGATTTGAAAACAGTATTTCACACATTAGAGGGTTCAATTGGTACCTAGTGATACCTAGACTTCAAGTCGATCTTGCTGAAATATTTCACCCCATTGAGTTGTTCCAGAAGGTCATCAATCCATGGGATCAGGTACCTATTCCGAATAGTGATCTTGTTCAATGCTCGGTAGTCAATGCAGAGTCTCCAAGTCCCATCCTTCTTCTGCACCAACACGATCAGGCTCCCACAAGGCGATGAAATCAACCAGATGTGACCTTTTTGCAACCACTCATGAATCTACCTCTTGATTTTGTCATTCTTCATAATAGAGTGCCGATAGATTGGTTCATTGGGTAGCGACGAACTTGGGGTCGGATCGATGGGGTGTTTGACCTGACAGTGTAGAGGCACCCCTGCGAGGGAGGTGAATATGTTCTCGTACTCCTCCATGACCTTATCCATCTATTGTTGTCATGAAAAGGGGCCCTATATGGAGGTCATGGCCATAGTCTTCTTCTTTCCCTGAGGGCAGATCATCAGGAAAACAAATTTCCTGGTTTTGGAAATGAGCTTACTGCATTTTTTTGCAGTAACCAAAGAGATGGATGTAGGTGGTTCTATTTCTAGTATCATGTACAACTTATTGCCTAAAGTAATAATGATAGCATGAGGCCCGGACTCATACACAACATGTCTCTTCAACAAGTATGGTTTTCCTAATAATACACAGGAAACATCAAGAGGAGAAATGTCACATAATACCTCATCTGTGAAGGGCTTGATGTTGTAGGGAAGGCGAAATTGTTGGCTGACGCAGAGGTCCCATCCTTGGTGCAACCACCCGATGGTGTATGGTTGTGGGTGTGATGTGGTCAAAAATCCTAGTCGTTTCATGACCTCTACTGAGATGAGGTTCTTCTGGCTCCCGCTATCAACAATGAACTGCAACAGGGAACCCTTTACCCACATATGGGAATGGAAGAGGCGCTCCACCTCCTCTGGATCTTCTGGTTCCTTCTTCTAAATCTTCATGGTGGAAACAGTGGCATTGGTATCCTCATCGATAATCTTCTTCCCCCTTTTATTCCCCTTGTCAGGTTCTTATTCAAAGTCGGAGCCTGCATCCGATTCAGAATCCTTCAACTCGACTACCAATGAATGCTTGCCCGACACTCACTTGTGTTGTGAGTGGAGCTCTTATGGAGCTCACACCACTTCCCCATGTCCTTTTTTGGCTTCGTGGTGTTGTTCTTTACCTGTGGCTTTGACGGTTTGTCCTGGGCCACCCCTCCTTGGCTTGGTCCTTTGTTCGATGGCCTGGGGGTAGATTTCCCTTACTTCTGATTCGCAAATCCAAAGTCCCGCTTCTTCTGTTTGAACTTCTGCTCAATCTTGGAAGCATACCGGTATGCCACACCAAGTGAGGAGATGTCGAGGAACTCCATTTCCTATTGAATGTATCTATGCAGACAACTGAGGTACTTTAACACCAAATGTTTCTATGAATCTTTGATACCCAAATTTGTGCGTAGGGTATGAAACAAATTTGTCAGCTCATGCACATCTTGGTCCCTTTGATGCCGCAAAATTGTCCATTGTATGTATTTGTCCTCATAACTCCCCATGGGATAATATTGTTCCTTGATGGAATCTCCGAAAGAATTCCAAGTGGGTCCGATCGAGAACAGAGAGGGTTCCTCCTTGATCCATTTCTCCAAATAGGTTTCCCCCCAGTCCTTGACATGGGGGGAGGCTTTAAAGAGTGAAAAAATAATCCTTTCTCGGTCGAAAAAGTCATGAACCGATAAATATCCTTCTAAAAGATCCAAACATCTATATACGACATATTTATCTATTTGTCCCTCAAATATGGGAATTTCAAAGTTTACTTGTACCTTAAAAGGAGTGGCACCTCCAGATTGGCTGCTAGATGTAGATGCACTGTCAGTGGGCATTCGTTGAAGGATCTGGGAAAATTTGTCCATCGTCATGTTCATTTGTTTCTCGAGGGCCTCCTCGAGTAATAATTTGATAGAATATACTTCTCTCTCATCTTTCTTTTCTTCCCCCATGGGCGACCGTCAGGGTTTATGAGGCTGATCTTGCAATGGTTCAACCAGATCGAGCCCTAACTCCTTATACCCTGACCTCGTTGGGGACATGCAAAGAAGGATTGAGAAAGAGAAGACTAATCTGATACCACTGATCTGTATTTATGTAGGAACACAATTAAATACATAAATACCCATAAACACAGAGATGCAGTAGAAATAAAACTTCATTTCATTAACAACAAATGATTGAAATATGCTTACAGACAGAATGGAAATAAAATAGCAAGGGCGCTAGTAGCTTATCTCTAAGAAGATATGTGGCAGCAACTGGCCTCTAAACTTTGTGTTATAATGAGGCTTGAAGGCCTATATATTATTGAGAAATAATGGGACACCCTAAAAATCCAAAAACCTAACCCTAGGAGATGAAACACAAGAATATGGGCCCTGTTGAGGTAAATTGGTACATCAATTTCTCAAGGTCGTAACTTTGGCATACTATCTTAGTTTGATGCACATGATACATCGTTAGAAAGATATATTTGAGGACTACACTATTGATAATGAATATTGATTCCAGAACGGCCTCATATTCACAAGAGCATTTTATGCCAAAAAAACATTGTTTAGGGCCTCAAAACGACTCCGAAAGTTCAGGACCCGAAAAACTGCTAAAAATAGTAAATTGTGCTACAATTAAGGAAACTGGAAAACTGAAGGAAACAATGGTGTGGGTCCAAGTGGAATAGTCAAGTGGCCACCAATATCCTACTGGATCATATTTGGTCATGGATCACTTGAGAAAGGAGCTATTTCCTCCAGTCACATATAATAAACTCGAGTACAAGAAGATATGTCTATGTTGAATTCTGAAAAAGATCGTTGATAATGATTATCGATTGGAACTTTCGAAGAAGTTTGACATATCTCTTGCATTCAATGTTGTTGACCTCTATGAGTTTCATGAAGGGGAAAAAAGAGTAGGTGAATGTACCCTTAGCGAATGGGAACAACATCTACCAATTAATCTAGAGGAGAAGGGTGACGAAATTCCTGCTACATGAGTTGGTAAGAAGACTCGTCAGGAGTACATGGAATATTTAATCAAGTGGAATAATCGAGGGTTAGAGGATGCATCATGGGTGATTGAAGATCAATTAGCACATGTGTATAAATCTTCACCTTAGTATTAATCTGCACATGATTTGTAGCTCATGGTATTCTTACCAGGGATGTCTAATGCAGAAGCATCCTTGGGCTAGGACAATACGCATCACCCAAAAATATTTATATTCTTCAAATCAATAAATAACTCAAATAATGACTATGTTAGTGGTCCATTTTATTTATTCAATTTTCTATGAATTCAAACTGTTGTTACTCATGATGCTAGTCTTTTGTATGTTGAAACTTTTGTTGAAATGTGTGTCAAAACTCATGATGAAACACATCCTGAAACTCCTGTAGAATATGGATTTCATTAAAAAATCGAATTTCCTCCTATAATAACATTGTTACAATGCTTGTTGAATTTCCACGTTGGAATTCTTCATGATGGGTTTCATCCATGTGGTAGAAAATTTCCCGCACCAAGAAGATGTTTCTTAATGCCAAGAAGGAGGCAAACTGACAGACAATTTTGGTAACTGTTTGTTCTTGGCAATGGAAGGAAAATTGATGCAGAGGCAAATGGAGGAGTTTAAAGAGGCATGGATGTGATGGAAAAGTGGTTGGTGAACCATGAATTAGGGGAATCTTGGAAGGTGGAATGGAGAGAAGTATTTTAGTTTTGTAAAGCACGTAGGAGGGGAGAAACAAAGTTTCAACCCACACACGTAGAGAATTACCTTCTAGACAATTTTTGTAGTGGGTTTCAACCACGAAAGTAACCATTCATGAATTTATCTTAGTCGAGGCTTGACATAATGTAAATTTTGATATATTATTCACATCAATAAAGGAATGATGTTTCATTATTAAGTTTCCAATTTAAGTCCCTCATTATTTGGGAATAGTATTTTTGTTTTTATTTTTTGTTGTGTATTTTGTAGCAGGGTGCATGATGTAACTGTGTTGTGTGTTTCAGCTAGAGTACTCCCTGCATCAAGTAATATTTAATCTCTTCCTAGATGGTGTTGCTTCTCTCCATTCCATACACATTAGACAATGGTGTTTAAAGGTGGTATCTAAGAACTGAAACTAAGAACATAGCACCTCCATTACTAGAAACACCTGATAGCATTTGTCCAAAAAACATTAATGGTAGGATGGTCCCTATAGGCACACACTGGAAAAAATTCCTTCCCGTTCCAATCAAAATTCTCCATAATAACATTGTGATCCCCAACAAGGTTCCTTGCGAAACTCAAAACTTGGAAGAGTTATATAAATTCTCTTTTCTAATCTCTTTTTGAGAGATTCATCAATATCCGATGGGAAATTTGTAACTTCCAACACCATTACTATTTTCTTCCCACCATATTCACTTGTAGAATTATTATTGACTCCATCTAGTTGCACAATAAGTTTTTATTTCACTGCCCTTGAAGACTCATGCTCACCTGATGCCCCTTGATCATTGCAAAGTGAATCAATTTTTTCGATGAAAATAATACTCATAGCATAAGATATTGCAAGAGAAAACAAACAGTGAGCCATGCACTCACTTTCACCCCGCCATATTGAAGTTAAAATGGAAAATAAACATTAAAGACTAATGTATAGAAACAAGATAATCATGGCTACCAATGATGTAATAATCTGGACAATCTTGGACAATAGTTCGAAGGAATCCTAGCACTGGACTATAAATATTTTTCCAAGGTATCCATATTCGTATCACACACTCGTGGTTCGAAGGGTTTTTGAAAAAAATTCAAGGACTATGAATTCGTTTGAATCAAACCACAAGGGAGAGTGAGAGAGTACAAACACAATTTCTTACTTTTTTATTGCATTAGAAAACACATCTATTTATACAATATTAAGCAGATCTCAACCATTGATCTATCTCAGAGATCAAGGGACATCATTTAACCTGTTGAAACATATATATTTTTCTAAACCTTAGACTAAAAATAAATTTTGTTTTTGTTTAAATAAAAAGAGCACAAAAATGCACTAGTATAAACACCGTGGAAATAAATTCTTCAGATCAATCCAAAGGTTTAAGGGTCTTAGCAGATTATGGAGCCTCCTTTTTAATTAATGAATCAATCTATATAAATATTTGTTTTTGAATTTTCAGGAGTCGGGGTTTCACGAAATGCGAAGGTTCGATATTGAGCATCCTCTAAGTCCTGATACCCGAACTCATGAAGGCTTTAAATGTTAATCCGGGTTCATTAACGATTAAGTAAGATTAACAAGGAGTAAATCTCCTCGCAAATTCGCGATTCAAGATGCTCTCACATATAAAGGATTTGAAGTCTCGATACCTGAAACCCCGACATTTTAAAACTAATCACGATTAATTAAGAGTGTTGAGTATGATTATAGTTAATTAAAACCCATTGTGACTTCACGTTTCGTAAGTCTTAGTTAAAACTGCTTTAAAGATACCCGAGACCCGAAACGCCAAAGCTTGATTAAGTGATAGGTACGATTAATTAAGGTACTAAATAAGGATTATACTCTAATTAATCTATTGCTCAAAATTAACCCGGATACATTCAAATTTTGCGATTTTCTCAAGATATTGACCATAAATGACTGATCAGGGGATCAAATTTTGCTCAAAAATTAAAAGTGCTCGGAATCGCTTCAAACCTAATGAGAGCGTAGGCCTCGTCATTGCGAACCCAACGCAACTCGTTTTGTCTCAAACAGACGTCGGGAGCGAGAGATATAGCGATTTGTTCGTCAAGTCAAACAGGCAAAAAAAATGATGCTGACTGTACAGTCCGTACAGTCTGACTTGGCAGGACCGTATGAACGTACGGAAGTGACGTGGCAGAATCTGGTTGGTTGGCATGGTCGAATCAGATGTCAACACATGGCAGTTTTGTTGGTCAATGATTGGGTGCCACGTGTCCCAATCATGGGCTACCACGTGGCACCCCAGAATTGTCTAATTAGTTGTATGTAAAATGTTTTGGAGGCCATGGGGTTTGACCCCCGAACCTCCCCACCGGCGTAAGGTTTAACAGTGGTCGCCCTACCAACGAGCCATCAATTGGTTCTTGTTTTTTATATGGTTTCAACAATATTTAAGTTTGATTATTGTTTAAACGGAAAGGGGGTCGGGTCGGGGCCTAGCCCCGACCTGTGGTCTTATTACATTATATATAACCATGGTATAACATATATGGCGCGGGGTTTTAACACAAAGCCATGGTTTGGTTATATATTATATAACCATTGTTTATATACGGGAGTTGCGTTGCAACGGACCCAGCCCGCGGTCACACATATATTACATATGACCCTTATGCTATACGGAAGTTTGCGTGCGGGAATTTTGAAACGATTGGCACAGTTTTGACCGTTAGCCCTTTTTGCCAAAACACGCGGTCATATGACCCATGTGCTCAGGTGCTAGACGGTTAGGGGCTGGAGGCGCCTTAACCGTCCTATGGTTTGCACCGTTGGCACAGTTGCGCCCGGTGTTGGGTTTTCACGCTTAAATGTGCGTGTGAGCCAGGTTCAAACAAGAAGGGTGCAATTTGTAGATGCAGAGACAACAAGCTAGAAGGGGGAGACTTCCAAGAGGCCTAACTTCTTCATTTTTTGACCGATTGAGGTGCCGAAAGAGCCCAGACAGGGGTTTTTGGACGCTCTAAAGCCATTGGAGCAGTCGGTTTGTCAGTTTGAGAATTGTAAGACATGTGTTTGAGCACTTTGAGCAATTAATAATAATGATCCATTGAAAGCTGGACCAGGAGATGTAGCCCAAGAGAGGGGTGAACTCCTTTATCAAATTGTTGTGTTTATGTGCTTATGTTCATTGATTATGCTGCTGTCTATGTGCATTTTTCATAAGTAATTCCTTAATCTATGTGTTTCAAACTGATCCATTTGCTTTAAATACATAACATTTACATTGCAAATATTTTCAAGTATTTCAAGTCTTCTTCATTTTTAGATCAAGTTGGTATCAAAGCACTGGTTTTTGAAGACTTGATTGTTTACAAGTTTTGTTTCTGATGCTCACAAGGTTGAAACTCACAAGAGGAGAAGGTCAACTTGTGGAGCCAAGTTCTCATCCGAC
>SNQJ01S0083486.1:36566-50501 GCA_010110895.2 Picea sitchensis | reverse complement strand
CACTCTTGCGACACACCTGACAGAGATTACTAGTTTCTACCTGAGCAGACGGCCAGGAGCCTATCTGACCTTCTCTCTCTCCGAAGCAGGGGAATAAGATTAAAAGCCCTGCTTTCCTGTGCAGAAATAGTAAGATCTACTACTATGGATTCTTCCCTATGTGATCGTACTGTGCATCACCCAGTGTATAGTTAAATGTTTGCGTTGTGCGACTTGTGTCTATGGTCGTTTATTGTTTGCTGTTACTCGTTGTGTGCCTTCAGTCTTCTTGTGATGAACATCATGGTTGAGTCTTGTTGGTTGTCGAATGGCGACGTACAGTCAAGTGTGTCTGTTACTTCTACACGTGCGCACACACTTTAACAAAAAAATAAAAATAATTTTGCACCTGTTAATAGAGTTGTTGTCGTAACGAGGAGATCGTTACAAATTAAAGTAAAAAGGGAACAATCAAAGAAGAATTCTGCAATATCTTCTGCATATATACATCTTTTGAAAAACTATGCATCACTTATGTCTCCACAAACTGATAATTACTTAAAACATGGGACAAATAATGAATTTGGGAGAGATAAAGGGGTTTGTAATTTGTGAAAAGTGAAATGAAAGAAATGATAATGTTCTCAATCCAATAATTCTTCTTGAAACTCATTTACTTTCAATCTATTTTTAACTCATAGATTTCTGTTAATTTATCTTTTCAAACTGATGCCAAGTAATCATCAAACAATCTATATATGCCAAATTTCCTTCAAACTTTTCTTTTAAAATCATTTTCATTTATATAACAGAGGGAAAAGAAATGGTATTAAATGATATATGATTAGGGACTTCATGGAGTAATGTCTAGAAAGTGATATAATGAGGGGGTTTGGTCCTGTATATATAAACAAAACAAGTAAAAACTTTTACTTTGTTTCATATCCTTTACTATAATTAATCAAATCCTTTGGATAGTTTCCAACTAACAATCTTTGCATTAATGTTGTTATAGTTAACATAATGCATTTTCATATCAAGCCTCACTCGCATCTTAATTCTTTGACTACATCAACTTATACATCCTTTATAAGAAATAACTTTCATCTCACAAATATTCAAATTGTTGTAGTTGACAAAAGCCTCATGCCTTTATAAATAATTAGTGTATCAAATCATACTCATATATTTTAACATAAAAAGTGTTGATAATGCAATATATATCTGGAACATAACCTATATATTGAGTTCCATTCATGACAGAAAACCCATCATCATATATTCAATATTCCAAAGTTTGAGCCACAAAATTAACTCAACATATAAACAGAGTCACTCTGAATTCGAACTCATGTATAGGAGTATTAAAAATTTCAATCTTAACATCATAATCCACTAATGTAACTCTGTATGAAATCCAATCATGAACACATACTTGAAACCCAACAAATACAGGTTAAACCAACAATCAATACCGCGTGTCTTTGAAACCAACCATCATCGTGGCTTCAAAACTTGGACAAAGCAACAACTTCAACAAAAAACCAATCAAGTTGAGGTTATAGAATCAATTTTTGAAAAAACAACAAGTTATGTTCACATGCAACCTTTAAAATTAGAGGTCGACCAGGACTATAGGCGAGAAACAAAAACAAAATGGCATAGTCCAACTCAAACATTTGAAAACCCTTTACGAGCTACACATTCAAAACCCAATTGTGTAACTTAGAATCTCATCAATGAGATATACTTCAATAACTAAGCCCTTTTCAACAAACTAAGCTACAACAATAGAGTTTGCTATACATTTTGAATTGTGTAGATCATTAAAACAAAAACCCAAGTCATCATTTGCTATATGTCCTTGCGGATTGAATGCATGGGTGGCCTCACATTAACCAAAATTCACATGTAAAAAAAACCCTTTCCATGCCATATTTCCACTTGCCAATGAGTTCCGTGGAAACCAACCAAAAACAAGAACGAGTGCCAAGTATGCAAGAGATCTTGTGCCATAGCCATATATATCACATCGCAATTGTTATATAATCATAACCATCGAATGATGGCCCATGTCAACAACTATGACTCATACATTATTAAACCACATTTATAACATAAACCAAATGCAATCCATTCATATATGTTGGTTGGTGCACCCAACATATAAGATAAACCAAAGCTCGAACGAAAGCCCAAAAAACACTTTATACTATTGACCCAAAGCTCATATACGAATACCACATGTTATATGAATTTTTGTATTCCAACCTTTAAATTATTTCATATAACACTATCTTGTAACATGAAGCTTAAAACTAACCACTTCATATGGCATATAATATATGTTTGTTTCCATGTATTCATTGTTATTTGTTATATATGCCTTCAAATTCTTGTCATGGAATGTGATGAGACTTAGGAGAATGTAACAAACGTTTTAAAATCAAAATTAATTCTTTATGGTTATAACACATAAATGCCCCAAAGACATAATCATAATGTAATGGCATTGTATGATCATAGGTGTATGCAGTACAAGGAGCCTTTTAGAGAATTTTATGAGCATAGCCTCAATCTTTCATATGCAACCAAGTTAAAAAAAACATCATAATCAAGCTGGAGAAAATAGCATATCATAAATGTAGATTATCCTTTGAATTTTATTTTATGCATTCATTGTCATCTTAGGAATAATTGAAAATAAACTCTTCACTTCTTGTCTCTTCTAGGGGGTCCGACCTACTAATTCTGTTTATCATAATAATTTTTTAGTATGCCTTGCAACCATTTGCAAGCTATATAACTAGTGACGAGTTTTCAAGTCAACACTCCACAGTCCCAAACACTATCACTCTCATTTTGCCTTGGTTTTGGGTTATTTTCTCTGTTGGTCGTAGAGAAAACAAGCTCGGAGATATGTTAGCCAAATCCTCGCACTTGGCAGTTTTGGTAACAAAATTAGCCTTCAATCCTAGTTTAAAGGGTGTCATTGTGCAAGGAATGAGCTGCCAGTTTGTTTTACATATGATATAATGCATTTCACTGATTAGATTTGGATTTGGTTACATAATTGCGTGCACAAATGTCTTCTCTTTCCATTCTCTATTGTTTCTTGAGAAATAAAATGAGAAAAATATTTCTTTACAATAGATTGGTAACATTTTTGTTTGCTTCCTCCATCCTCACACTTTCCATATTAGTTTATAATGAAAAGAAGAGATTTTTGACAGTCCCTTTTTACATATGGTTGAGATTCAAACTTGAACTCTCTTTATCTGTTTAGTTCTTTGGTCGTGCTAGGAAATACCCATTTCTTTATACAATTATGGATTTTTGGTGTTGTTTTATTCGTGTTCATGTCTTGCTACAAAAGACAGTCGTATGTTTCGTATGGGTCAGACCCAAATGCCATATCTACACCTGGAAGTGTCCATAGTTTCAATTTTCAAGCATGCATAATGGTTTCTCTTTTCCAATAAAAAGGCCAAGTACAAAATCGATCCACTCATTAACAAAAAGGGCACTCGCATGCTCCCGGGTACCACCTAGGTCTTCTATTATTATCTAAAAGTTATTTATTTTGAAACCTTTAAACATGGTTGTGTTTGTCTCGAAGACTAGATTCGATGATTGATTTGGGTTTATAAAATTTACATGTAACCAATTCTTCAACACTCTGCCTCGCTCCTGCATCTATTGGGTTTAAGAGAAGTGACGAGTTTTGAAACCCTAGTCTGATAATGAACTTAAAGCTCCAAGCTCGTATTGTTTGAGTCACACGAACTCATCCTCTTTATCATTTCGATTGCCAACATCTTGTGGCATAAAATTGCAAGTATTCTTTGAAAATTGTTTACTTATTGATGATTTCATTCCAAGTTTGAAGTCACACATCGAACGTATATGTTTCGAAACCCTTCTCTATAAGAAAAAAATTATGAGATTCAAACCCTAGTTTTTCAAAATTATATACATGATATCATTGCCAATCTAACTGTGGTTTTTCTGTTGACTATCCATGGTCTGTTGAGATTTTGATCGATATATTTTCTTCTAGGTTAAACAATGATATGGTCTAGTTTTCCTTTGTTGTCATGATTGTTGATGTCATTCTTATTTGGTATAATATTTATGAAAGATTATATTAAGGATGTTGTGAAGTTGTGAATAAAGGATGATGAAATAAACGTTATATTATGATGGTATTTGATACATATAACAATGGATTTCAGTTTTACTAAGGATTATTTATCGCTCTAATACTATTTAAGATTCGTTGTTAGAGACTAACATGCATATTTTAATAATTGAAGTTTAGATATGGATATGTTTGGGGTGAGCATGGATGTGGCTGACACTGTTAGTTTGCATTTGATGATTCACATTATGATGAAAATAAGTGATGAAAGGCATAAGGATGATTATATAGAATCATTACCCCTTCATTAATTTCACTTCACACAAGCTATTCCCTCAAGTCCCATTCATATTATTTCCATTTCTCATCTGTGCCCTGTTTATCTAATTAAGATGAAATATATGCATTAGCAATGACATAGTTTGGATGAGTAACCAACATTAATAAAAGGTAATATTCTGTTAAATCAATTATGAATGAAGAGATATGGCTTGGAAGTATTTTTGAAATGGTTATTTTTAATTTGGTTGAGACAATCTTTGGTTGGTGATATTATGAGGTTGATTAAAGGAGTGTAACGACCCCTTTTTTAAGACATAAATGTAAGTGAGTACAGTAGTGGTATATATATATTTGAAACAATTGTTAGGATAAGTGATATGTGACAATAACATACTTCAATATTTACACACTCTACTAGCATCCACAACACTAAACAACAAGAATCAGATACAACATCACTATTATTCATAGATCAACCAAATAACCTCAAGATAACAAGGGATGTCTACCCGCCAACCTACCCTGCAAGGTTAGGACCTCCAAGACACATAATCAACGCTCAAGTCCAGAATTCATCTGATTGATTTTGACCACTTAAGGTCTCAGTATTGGCGACTGTTATGAGGAACAAGGAGGTATCTAAATCCTGTAACTCCAATCCTATACTGAAGTTCAAGACTAATATCAATAACAACTTAACCACAATTTATTCAAGGCATGAAGAATAATCTTGTAACATGGTTTCCAATTTCACAACACAATTATATGCGTATACAACAATTAATATCCTTGCTATTATTTCTTAAAAATCTGAATAGAAATTCATTAATAACATTACATAAGTACAATCAGTTAGTAACAAGAAACATTAGATATGCGATCTAAGATTAATTTACATCATTAATCATACTCGAGTTACTTAGTAGAAAACAACGTTCTTACATAATATTTAATGTTCACATTTAGCGCCTAAGGGTTTTAGTCAACACTAATATATGGTACAAATATTCCAATAAGAATTCCTTAAATTAATTTAGAAATTAAGTAAATTTTTGATTACTCATAAAATCTCATTATCAAACAAGAAATTCACACTCTACATCAATGGAAAGTCTATAATCTTAACTTTATCTATTAAGGATTTACAACTACTCTACGGAGTCCATCTCGACGACATAAATTACGACTAATCAAACGCTTATCTCTCTTTCTTGAAATTTTCACTTCACAATGTGTCAACATAAAATCAAAATCCATGTTAATCATCATTTAGAAATTTACCGTATAATACTTCTACAATTTTCATTGCCAATTAATCAAGATCTCCTTAAGTTTCATATTAATTTTAAGAATTTATTCACTAACAAGAAGATATGGATCTTATTAAGTTAAAACTCTAATACTTATCAATTATTGGAGTATTGCTCTACTTCAATAATGTAAGAATTCTTGAGAGTTTCTTATACCACTATACTATTACTCATAATAATTCACATTAGGATCTAAGGTTCCTTAAGTTCTTTAATATATAATTACATTAGATGCTTAATCCCTTCAATATATAAATATATATTTTTAAAAACTATAACTATCTAACATAGATCTTTTTTTATTTGAACAAAGTAGATTTACACTAAGAACTTTCATCTCACATCCAAAAGTGAATAATTATACTATATGCATGTGGAATCTAAGTTATAAAGAACAAACCTTTCAATTATAAGGATATAATCATTTAGTTATAATATATATAATATCTATCAAATATATCATTTCCAGCGCATGTACAAAGAACAATAGAACAATATATTCGTCGTTTCTTAATCCGTTAAGAGCTACCAAAAATTGACTATTGGATGAGACTAACGAATTGATTTCGGCATGAATTTATGTGATTCAAGACCAACTCTATCGTCGAGCAAGGATAAGCAAATGACCACTCCTCAAAATTATAAATCCTTAAACTAAACGTATGATGATATCAAGGTTAATTTGGATTTTTAATTTAATCATTGTGGACCTACAGAAATTGGTGGTCATTAAATTTTAATGAAAGATCTCGTTGACTGATTGTAATTAATAATGGACAACAACTATTCTAACAATAATTATCGGAATAGGATACAACAAACACGATTTATCAATCACAATTTAATTCGTCAACTGCGTGGAGAGGAATATCAGAGTCCACGTTCCATGCCTGTGTGGAATCGACTATTGTAAAGTAAGAATAATAACAATGGAGCAGAGGTGAATTGCTCAAGGCAAGAGTACATTCTGGAAACTAATGAATAGATTAATTCTCAAGACGTTAGTACCTCATCTCCAGACTACATAGAATGTATATAAAATTTTATGACCGATAATCGTTACAATTGTTCACCAAGAAGTCTCAATCATTAAGTTTCATGCTAGCATAGTTGTTGCAGTAATGATTTATCCATCAATAAGATTTAGGGAAGAAGGAAGACCCACCTAAAAATCTCTCTAACAAGATTGGTAAAGTCTGATCCAAAATTTTATAAGGAAACAACAGGTTCAACAATCATGAATGTCACAGATAAGATATAAATCAAAATGGAAGGAGTGTCACTTCTAAGAAAACAAAAGATGGAAGAAGGTACTTATCATAGTTAAATACAATGCATCGACCTCTTGGGGAGAGGTCCAATAACGATGGTCAGGTAACTATTAGTATTAAGGATTTCTACAATAATTAGGATAAAACGAAATCGACAAGAGGTCGTGCTACAAAAAATGTGATTTACACCGGATACATAGAATTCCTTTTGCAAAAACTCAAGGTTTGTCAAATCCAAGAACGGATTCGATAAACCAATAATTATAAACCCTTCATTTACACAACTATGCAACTATTGGATTGAAACTATAACAACATGCTGGGCATAAATTCACCCTTCAACATTCGTTAAGGAAGATTGATCTATTATAACAATGGAAAATCCACACTCGAGATATTAATTGCATATGCACTAGAAAAATTCCTCAAGTAATTTACATTCAGTTTTATCTAAACTTATGTTAGTCGATTTCAACCATTATATTGCTAGTATAAGAAAATATATATATTACATAAACAAAATTGACTGTGATTAATACTCATGGTAAATCAAAGCGTTTAACTTAATTTAAGATATAACATAAACTCAATATCCAAGTACCGTAACCAAAAGTTGGAGCTGTGCGATGATGATCCTCAATTCGGATCTTGCACAAAATTATTCCTTCGCCTTGCTAATCCCAAGACTACACCAGTACATACTAGTCAATACTAGGGGTACTCTTCTTCCCCCTTAGCCCCCCGAGCCACAAATGGGCCAAGCACAAAACCAGAAACAAAAACAATAGCTCCAAGCTTGCCTCGCAAGGAAGAGCTTCCACTCTTTCTCAAGCTTGAATCCCCAAACTCTCACAAGTAAAACATAGTCCAACAAAATTTTGGCAACATAACAATACCATCAAAAGTGAGATCCATTTCTCTTCTACACCATTTGTTTTATAGAAATTTCCTCACTGACACATGTCCTCATGCACAAATAATTAATTTTTTAGATTATGATTATTCACCCACACACTTGTCACACTCTCCCCAATTTGCACAAGTAATTACCATTTTTATTTTATTTAAAAATCCAATTTCCCTCACATTCCCCAATGTGTTCCTATTTTCGCTCTTAGTTGTCCCTTTGTTCCCCAAATTCTCATTTAATGAGTGTCTCCTAACTAGATCTTAGTTGGAGTTGGATTAAGAGTCTTCTTTTAGTTAGACTTAGTGGTAGCTTGACTTAAGATACTATTCTATGTATATACCTATTCTCTCAAGTTATTATTTATTTCTATTATTAAAATCATTTTTATTAATTTTGTGCACACATGTGCATTTTGTCCACCCTTTAAATTTTATTTCCCATTTTTCTAGATTTTGAATTTATCTCAAATCTTTTAACTTATGTCATAGTTCATTTATTTAAATTTTAGACTTAGACTTAGTCTTAGACTTAGGCTTAGAATTTTGTTAGGCTTTATAATTATAATTTACTGTTTAATTTATTATTTTATTCTAACAAGGTCTAACCATTTTAATGTTTTCTAGGCCACCTAGATTTATTGACTCAAGTTTTTAATTACGCGATGTGCCCTTCAAGACGCACCTCCATGCTCCAAGGGTGCCACTCGTCTTTGACTGGTTTTGGAAGTTTGTCCGACCCTTGGAGTCAACACTCCATTCGGTTGACCCTGTGAGAGGCTAAGGGCTTCTAAGGAATAAGGATTCTGCCCTTAGAAATCTTCATGAGTGACTGTCTCAGTTCGCCCTCACGAAATCGTGGAATTCTTGAACTAGGTAATCATTAACCTACAATTCAGACCACGACAAGAGTGCTAGTAGGTTGTGACAGGGGCACTGCCACACCTCTCCCCCAAATGTGTGGTTTCTTTGCATGGCCTCTTTACTCCTCATGTGAGTCGGATTATCAAGCATATTCAAGCCTGCATCCACTGACAAAAACAATGTCAATAATCGATATACATAAATCATACTGTAATCAATCATATGTCACATGAGCATAAAATGAAATACTCAAACAAATACAATCCACTCCCTGACTCAATTTGGAGTCCAAGGAAGTCCATTGATGCCATCAACATCCATAACCTGTCATGTGTCCTGCACACTCAAGAAAACTCATCAATAACATCTACCAATACATATACATCAAAATAACATTAATTCACAATACATCATCATCATCATCATATATAACCCATAATCGAAACGAAATCATAATGTACCATAAATGGATCACTTGCATGCAAGTGTCCTCAAATAATAAGTCAATAAAAGTGTGCTCAATAGAACACGATGTTATAAGGAGGTCATATGTTAATTATATAGATCAAATTTCCCTCATCAGTTTCACTTTAACTAAGTTTTTTCCCAAAGTCCCTTTCATTAATTTCCTTTTTCCATTTGAATCCAGTCTATATAATTAAAAATATGCATAAGAAAATATATTGTTTGATGTGATCAACATGATAAAAGAACAAAGTTAAAAGATATGAAGAGAATTGAGAATTATTATAGCTGATCGGTGTGATGATAAACACTTGCATACATATTTTGAAACTAAATGTGGGTAGTTTTCTATATGGACATAGTAATCAATATGTATGGATCAGACTTGGGTGCTTTTGGATGATATTAGTGGATGATGTATTTTTGTCCCTGTTTCATTATTCCTTTTCATTTCTTGTTTTTGTGGCATGGTTGTGCTATGTAAGAGCCTATCTAATCATAATGACAAATGGTATTTGATGTTTTATCTTACTGTATTTTATACTTGTACTAATTGGAATGTAATGATTTAGTTGAGATTCTTCAATAGAGGTAGCAGTAGAGGAGGAAACAAAGCAAGAATAGGCTGAGGGCCTAACACCTTTTGGAAGCCCGGGGGACACAAAAAGATAAGGTTCTCTTTTCATTTTGATGCCGGATCTGATGAGTTATAACAACTGATCCAAACTGGGAATTTAAACCTTGGTGGTCAACATGCCTTGCCACAACCCCAAGCAACTCCAAATTCTATCTTTTAGCCTCACCCTGGTATTGTTAACATCCCTGAGTCTCCTGTGTAGCCTCATATTGATGGATGGGGTAATTTACCTGCCAATCCCCTTTTAGGTTCCAATCAATGGCCGACGCCTCTCCGTCCTCCACCAGTTCATACTGTTGTTTCTAGTGCATCTTTTCCTTTACCTCCAATTCAGCCAGTATTACCTATTTAGACAAATTCTACACATGAATATATACCTCCTCCTCCTCCTCCTCCTCCAAAATATAATAAAAATACACCACATGGTTCTCAAATTGACAAAGGAAAGCAACCTATTACTTCTACCAGCATGACCAAATCCTCTTCCTCTGCTCACTCAAAGATAAAATCATCAAGCAGTGGGAAAATAAGTTTACATGAATGGCATCCTGAAATTGCCCAATTAGAAGAGAAGAAGTCCCAATATGAGGACTTTATCAAAGAAAGAGATGAGTTTCCAGGCAAAAGTTTCCTAAATTATTTTAATTATGTTTGGATTGATTTTGACTATGGCACTATGAGGGCAGATGATAGAACCATGATATTTATTTTTTAAACCTTTAAAATATCATGTTATTTTTATGGGAGACATAAGTAATTTATGTCATGGTGTTTTGAATGCATGTTTTTTATATGATGTTGATTTTATGATGGAGCGACAAGGAAAATATATTTTGATTATTGAAATAAAGAGGTGCATTATAGAAGGGGACCCCACCTATTTAGTTATTATTTATTTATCAATTATCCTTATCAATAAAGTTATTTGTCTTATTTCTTAACTAAAGTTATCTAACTATAGTAACTAAAAGTAGTTCAAATACTTGAATAACTACCTTTTAGAGAATAAAAGGAAGAATCAAAGGACAAAGAAGACATGAGGAATTAGAGAGAAACACTTCTGATAAGGTTTGCTCTTGTTTCATATTGAGATTTCTGAATTTCACTCTTCCATTTTCTGAGTTTCTTAAAAGGGATAAATCCTCTTGTTGACAACACAACATTTCTAAATGTGGCAAAGAAGAAAGGGCTAGGAAGCATTGATATTTGACATGCTTCATAAGGTCATTCATTTGTCTTGGCAGTCTGTGTAGTTTTATTAGAATATCTGAATTAGTTTTCTGTTCTGATTAAGATTATTTTGCAGAGTCAAGACTTGGTGGAATTTTGACTTGGTTGATCTAGTGCATTCCGTCTTGGTCATTTTATTTCATACACTAGTTGTCTTCACATGATGTTTAATTCCATCTTAGACTTCTAAGTCTAGTCTTGGTTCTCACCCTAGCAGGGGTCTGGAAAGAGGCATTCTGGTTGTAACTTAGAATTTTTTTGATTAATAAAATCTGGTTATTCTCAATTTAGGTTTGTATTTTTGATTTCATGTGGTTATATTCTCTATTTCATTAATTTTAATGTTTCACAAACATTTATATAGAAACAATTTTCATTTTTTTATTATTATCAAAAACACACAATGTTATAATAACATAAGGTCCAAGAACATATTTCTTGAGGGTTGATTGATATTTTTACACAGGCTATAAACCCAGGGTAACATTCCCACCTATCTTACCTTATCTTAGTAAGATTAAAAAATGCTTGAGTGAGGAATTTCCATCCTCACATCAACATTGCCCATTTCCTTGGAGCTAAATTCAATCAATGAGGTCATGAGATGATTGATACATTTTGCACAAGATTGATGTATGGGTGATTGAATTTGAAATTGTGGTGTTATTTACTAGAAAATTGAAATATTTAGAACTAGAATAATATAATTTACCCATATTTATTGGAAAAAAAGAAAGATTATAATATCAATAGGCAAGATAAGAACCATAGTACCACAAATAGTTATACCTCTATTGATGAGAGAAATGTTCACTTGCCTCTTTGAGGGGGAAAAATCCAAATGAGTAGAGCTTTGATTACAATATACTTTCACAAGACATCTCATTACATTGGTTCTACTTCTTTATATATTTCTATCTGTCTCCTAGAAACTTTCTAGAGAAGGAACTTTTTAGTAGGCATAACCTTTTAGTAGGCATTCTTATAATTATTACTTCCACACAGTTTCATGCTAAATACCACTCGGTAAATTGAATGATCATGATCTATATCTCCAATGAATGATTATTCTCCTGTATTTCCCACTTCTATCCTAGCTATTTGTGCTTAGACTTGGGAAACTCGATCCACTAGGTATGGATATCAATCATAAACTCTCTATGGGATTTCCACTTTAACAAACATGGGAATTATTTACCGGAGATGGCCTTCATACATAACAAACTATATATATACTTAAGAGGGTTAGGATAAGACCTTAACATTCCCTCCCCCTTATAAAGAAACATGCTGGAACATCAAGCATTGATGGTTCATCACACTTCTCCTGGATTTAGTTGATCGATCAATCGACCTACATCTAGATATAGTTAGTCAAGCGATCAACTAGAAATCTACATCAGTTGGTTGAGTAGTCGACATGCCTGTTGGTCGGACAGTCGACAAACAATTGAAGATAGTCGGGTGGTGGATTGACCAACCCAACAATCGAATATGAGTTGGACACATGGATGGTCGGTTCGAGCATCCTTGTTAAGCTGACTCTACAACACAGATCTGGTGGATTTAACTCTAACAATCAACGATTATATGTGGAAAAGATCTCCTCAATTCTATGGAAGTTGGTTAGATATTGAGGCTATAAATAGAAAACCCCATGGGTCATTATCATAAAGCAATAGAACACATAGATTATGTGGATCAAGGTGTGCAATATGCATTGTGATGTTCTGATAACCGTGCAATCTACTTAAGTGTTGTAACGATGTCTTTAGACAACACCTATATCTTCAAAAATTTATTCCCTCTTTGATTATTTGTATATTTATATGTTTGTTTCATTACAAGTTCCACCTCTTTCCCTAACAAAAGCATTGTTCTCAAGGTTAGAGACAAGAGAATTGTTGAAGGATCTTTGTTGCTTCCCATGTTCTATCCTCGGGTAATGTATTCTTCCATTGTATCAAGACCTCATGGATAGTGCGCTAATAAAGATGGCCCGCTCTTTTGTTGAGCAATACCTTGGATTTCAACTAAATGGAACCTTCTTTATCCAATTCTGGAAGGCTAGTTTGAATATGGGAATTAGATCCGGATACTTTCTTTAAGTACGAGACATGACAGATTGGATGAATTTTAGAGTAGCTAGGAAGCTCCAATTTGTAAGCCACTAGACCAATAAATTAGAGGAACTTATAGGAGTCATAAAATTTGGGAGCAAGCTTCTAGTGGTGGTTGTCTTTCAAGGAGGTCTACTTATAAAGCTACAAATAAAGGCACAACTGATCCCCTTCTTCAAAATGGTGTGCTAAATGATGTTGATAAGTATATTACTTCATCCTATTTTGAGCCATTACAAGATTATTCTTGAGAGTGTGGATAATTTCATCCCAATACGTGAGCGTTTTGTTTACCTCTTGCGCCTTAGAGACTAAAGGTTATTAGGATATTATTGACGGGGGATTTTATCCATAGACAACTTCAAAGAGAGTCATTCGAGTGACACCATGATAAGTTGTATTATACCACCATTTTTCTAGAGGTAACCACTGAACCAATTGGGATTTTCACTCTAAAGTAAAGCACCATAAACACACTTCTAAGAAATTGTTGACAACTTCAGTCTAACCATCATTTTGGGGGTGATATGGGGTGCTATGATTCAATAGAGTTCCTTGGAGCCGAAATGTTAAGCCCTAAATAATGTCTCATTACCCCTTAATTGGGGCATATTACATTAGTAATGTTATTTTATTTATGTCGGCTTTAGTCCATTAGTTGTAATTGTACCTCCTAGTCTCCTATATATACCAAGGAGACATTTTCATTTGGAATCATCTTGTATTTGGA
>SNQJ01S0083486.1:11392-34876 GCA_010110895.2 Picea sitchensis | reverse complement strand
TGGCAGAATGGTGGTATAACACTTCCTTTCATACTGCAACAAAAATGACACCATTTATGGAACTCTATGGATACCACCCTCCTTCCATCACTTCTTCTCTAAAAGAAAAATCTAAGGTTCAAGAAGTGGAAGATCACATCAAGGATCAACAACAAGTTCTCCAAATCTTAAAGGACAACCTAACCATGGCACAAAATCGCATGAAACAACAAGCATATCAACATCGTAGTGAAATAAGTTTTGAAGTAGGGGATTAGGTGTTTTTAAGACTACAACCATACAAACAGATGTCCCTCAAGCAATCCAAGAAGGATAATAAATTATCACCAAAGTACTATGGCCCTTATAAGGTGTTGAAAAATATTGGTACTATGGCATACAAATTGGAGTTGCCTGCATCTTCACAAGTACACCCAGTTTTCCATGTTTCATGATTAAAGAAGGTTATAGATGACAAGATACCAATTCAAACTATATTGCCAAAACTTGATGAGGAAGGAAAAATGATATTGGAGCCCGAAGTCATCACCGACACAAGAATTCACCAGCTGAGGAATAGATCCATTTCAGAGTATCTCATTAAATGGAGGAAACTACCGATTGAAGATTCCACTTGGGAAGATGAGTCTTTTATACAAAAGCATCCAAAGTTACTCAAGTGTTGTGGAAAACACTTGTCTCAAGTGGAGGGGCATGTTAAGCCCTAAATAATGGCTCATTACCCCTTAATTGGGGCATATTACATTAATAATGTTATTTTATTTATGTAAGCTTTAGTCTATTAGTTGTAATTGTACCTCCTAGTCTCCTATATATACCAAGGATACATTTTCATTTGGAATCATCTTGTATTTGGACATTTATATGGGGTATAAGGAGGTTTCCCCATCGAAGAGGCTTATTACCTGAAATTCTCTCTTTTTCAAGGCGTTGAACCTAGGTTAAATAAATCAACTAGAACCTAGATCTTCCTTAACATACCATGTCAAAATTAACCCAAAGACTACTAATTTGTGACTTATCAAGTTTATTTATTTATACCATTAATCAATAGAAATAAATCGAAGAAATCAAATGATAGAAAGTTGGAATGAAAGATATAACCATCACACACACTACTCTTTTCGAATCATGAATGAAATGAATAGGAAATACTAGATGATTAAATAGGAGATGGAATAAGCATTGCAACAAAGAGAACATCTTAGTTGCGTGCTGCAAGAGTGGGACCTTGTTATGCAGCTCATTGGATGCCCTCAAGAAACTAATCATCCTACTATAATGATATTTAGCAATTGTAATTAAAGAGATAAACAAATTGTTATGTATTAACTTTGAGGAGCTAAGGTAGTTCTCAAAAATGTTGATTTAAACCATCTATCTAGGGGTGATTTTAAGAACCCCCCTAAATTTATATGTATAATAAATGGGCGAATCCCCATGATACATAGGAAAAATTGAAGGCTATTTTATCAATAATATAATATGTATGTATAATTTTTTGGAGAATCTTTTAGTCAATTATATAATCTTGTAAAATCTTGGCGAATCTTTCATTGAATTATAAACTCTTGTAAAATCTTGGCGAATCTTTCATTGAATTATAAAACCTTGTAAAGTCTTGGTGAATTTTTTGATAAAGTATAAAACCAAATGTAATAATAGGAAAATGTGTTCATTAAACTGTAATATACTCATTTTACATATTTGGAAAAAGAAACATAATTTGTCCATCCTCTAGACAATGCTACAAGCAGTAGGGATTATGTTTGTCAAGATTCTCACTGTACACTATTGCATATCCCTCTATTGGTTTTGATGATATTTCACCACAAATTTCATATGTGTTGATCCTGACCACCACTTCTGTCAAACTCGAGATATATTAATCTTTACTCTACCACTTCTATTATGGATTCTTTATTACCGATTCATCGATTATGAAATGAACCTTCAAACAAGTTCATCATAGATGATAGGATGTTCTTAAATAGGAGCACACATAATTCTATGCATCAATAACTCCAAAATTATCAAAATATTGATAGGTCACATTCCATGCATGACTTCCTCGCTAATCATCCATTTGTACTAAAAAAGGACCCATTTATGAGGAAGAGAGGTCTCTTTTATCCCTTATATTTTTATTGTCTTATAAAAAAGTAAAGGGACACATAACTTTGTAATAAATGTTGGGTATAGATTAGGCCTTAGAAAAAGACATAGTCTCAGTTAGACTTCCATAATTAAGCATGAACAACAAGAGATGTAGATTAAGGGATATTGTGCCATCATGTATATCTATACCTGGCAGTAGCATGGTGCATAGTCAAAGTCCTATCACCCATTTTAAGCCCATTAATAGTAGCACATGCAATGTCTGTCACTTGGATCCTACTACATACCAACTCCCAAAATTGAGTTTTAGAAAATTAATGAAGAAATAAATGATATTGAATTATATATAAAGTTATTTTTTCCATGTAATACAAGCACTAATAAGCATACCTCTTTCTTAGTTACATGAAACTCTCCATAACATGTGCATTATTAGCGGAAATTATGTAATGATTTTTTTTCAAGCTTGTTCTTCAACTTTGACTTCAAGAATGACAGTGAAATAAACATGATCTCATCCTACACTGGCTACAGGTAATGCTATTTTAGTCTTGGCATCAAAAGTATAATTGCATTAGAGGAATGTCGGTCTCATGATATTAGGTCTCCTATGATAAACACATAGGAACCTAGTGCACATATTGTTTTTCTCTTTTCTTAGATAAGTATAGCTCATTTTCCATTCTAAATAACCAATAAGTCTTTTCAAAGAAAATATAAAATAAACATAGTAGATCCTAAAAGGAGAATATGCTTAAGTCACGCCACAAAGTGAAAGGATATAAAAAAATCTTTCCTTGAACCATCAAATATATTTTAACATCCATTTCTACTGAGCACATTTTATACTGACTTAATCTTTGAGGACACTTGCGAGCAAGTGATCCAGTTATGATACATTATGATTATGTTTTTATTATGAGTTATGTTATGATGTCATTGTGATTATATGTTAATTTCTACATGTATATATGTATCGACATATAATATTGACGAATTTCCATGAGTGTGCAGGATACATGACAGGTTGATGATGCTGATGGCATCAACGAACTTTCTTGAAATCTGGATTGAGTCAGGGAGTGGATTTGTAACTGGTTTCAGTATTTGATTTACACACATGTGATTTGTATGATGATTTCATCATTAATGTTATGTATATGGGTTATTGATAGTGTTCTTGTCAGTGGATACAGGCTTGGCGATGCTTGCTAATTCGACTCACATAAGGAGTAAAGGAGTCATGCACAAAAACCAGAAATTTGAGGGAGAGGTGTGGCAACGTCCCTGTCACATCCTACTAGCACTCCCGTTGTGACCTGAAATGTAGGTTAACGGTTACCTAGTTCGAGAGGTCCATGATGCCGTGAAGGCATACTGAGACAATCACTCACGAGGAAATCTAAAGGGAGCACAATAAGGCAGAATCCTTATTCCTTACAATCCCTTAGTCTCTCACATGGTCGACCAAGTGGAGTGTTGGCTCCAAGGTTTGATAAACTTTCAAAACTAGTCAAAGGTGAGTGGCACCCTTGGAGCACGGAGGTGCATCTTGAAGGGCACATCACGTAATTAAATTGCGAGTCAATAAAAAGCTAGAAGGTATAGAAAACAAAACAAAATACTTAGACTTGTTAGAAATGAACATGTAAATGATTATTAATTAGAAACAAGAATTTAGCAAGAGCCTAAGCCTAAGTCTAATTATAAATCTAAATCTAAACATATAATCAAATAAATTATTAAATAAGTTAAAGGAAATTGAGATAAGTCAAACTCTAGGAAAAGAGGTAATAAGAATTAATGGTTGATAATTTGCACATGGTTAATAAGTTAATAAAACATAATTAATTCATGAGAGAATAGGATGTCCACATAGAGTAACATCTTGAGACAATCTACCATTAATCCTAACTAAAAGAAGACTCCTAATCCAATCCAAACTAAGAACTAGTTAGGGGACACTCAATAAATAAGAAATTGAGGAACTAAGGGACAACTAAGAGCAAAAATAGGAACACATTGGAGAATGTGAGGAAAAATGCCTAATTAAATAAAATAAAAAAGGATTCAACATATGCAACTGGGAGAGTGTGACATTTATAATGGGTGAATAATCTTTTAATTAAATGATTAAAAATTAATTATTTATGCATGAGTACATTTGTCATTGGGGATTTTTCTATAAAAGAATTGAGATAAAGGGAGAGGGGACCCCATTCCTTTGGTACGGTTATGCTGCTAAAGTTTTCTTGACTAAGTTTTACTTGTGAGAGTTGGGATTCCAAGGCTTGTAAAGAGTGGAAGATCTTCCTTACGAGGCAAGTATTGTGAGCTATTAATTTTCTGATTTACAATAGAGTGGTGAACAATAAATTAAAATATTTCCTAACTTCATCCTATATCGTTAAAATCGAGTCGCCTAGCTGTTTCTGTTTTGAGAAAATTGATTGCCTATAATCTTATTTTGTAAGATTTAACTCTGTGTAGTTAGCAAGTGAGGTTATATTGGAAACCTTCACTCATCTTTAGAATTGAGAGTTTCTGATTTAATAGTTGAGCCGGGTGTTGATAAGCAGATCCCTTACTAGTAAATTTTTTATGTTATTAATTCAATAATCAGTTGTGTAAATTGGTACTAATGTCTATTTGGAATGGAATGTATTTAATAATGTCTTGTGATAGGTTGATCTGGACTTATTTTTTATTGTATAAGTGACTATAATTACTCTATATATGATCGCAAAGAAATTATAATAGGTAATAATGGTAAAAATTATAATATATATATAAGTTTAAGGTTAATTGTATTAAGTAATTAATATTATAATAGGTAATAATGGTAAAAATTATAATATATATAAGTTTAGGGTTAATTGTATTAAGTAATTAATAATTAATAAGGACTTAATATATGAATAATGATTTAGTTTAAATGATTATCTTCTTAACTTCCTAAGGTTCTTGTATATTTTATTTATGTAATATAAAAATAAGTATCATGTAATATATATTGAATTTATTACTTCTACTTTAATTCCTCTTAAATGACCAATCTTGTGTTATGTTTATGATGTTGAATAAGCTGTCTCACAATAAAGATTAATAATGTATTATAAGGTTGGAATATTGATTAAAGTAATTATGAGTCCTAACTATGAAAAATTTAGGAAATTTGACTTGTAACAATTGTAAAAGTAATTTAATTGTTAATTAATGAATTTTGGATATGGTGATTTTTACTATCCTTATTAAATTGACGATATTAATTCTCTATGTTTTATTGTCGTAATATTGAAAAAAGGGATTTGAATGTTATGATTATTTTATAATTGTGGTGATATTAATACAGTTAAAAGATACCTAATCGTTATTATGAATTATTATTTCCTTATATTATTATCAATTGGTTAAACTCGTGACTTAAGATAAGAAATGTAAATTATATATATATATATAATATTAAGATTTAAATCCATGTTTGCTTACATTGTGTTGAGTATATGGCGAAGGTATGTTTCAGATATAGAGAAAATAATAATAACTATGGAAAACACATTGAGTGCCGAGAGAATAACCAAAGACATATATTAAGCCTAATATCATATGTTTGTCAAATGAACATGACAAAAATATGATTTTTTTTTCTCAACAAAGGTCTTTAACTTTAACCCAAACCCTTGACTCATGGAAATCAGATGAAACCAATCATGCCACAACAAAGGGTTCATTCAAACATCAAATGAGAACTTAAAGCATTCAAGGGACTAACACAATTTTTAACCAAAATAAACCCAAAATTTCAAAATTGACAAAATGTTCCAAAATTCAAGAAACAAACAAACCATTAAAATTGACCAAGATATTAGAGCTGGACATCAAAGAAATTTCATCTACTTGAATGAGCCCATTCTTTATTAGCGAAAGTGTTGTTAAATCAGGGATTTACCCTTTAGTAGTAGGACACTATCTATGTGAAGAGATAGGTCCTAGCTTCATCAAATTCTAGCTTCATTTATTGTCATATACTAGAATGAGACAATATAATAGTTAAATATCAAAACATCAATCTTAAAATAACTTGCATCAAGGAAATGTGGCTGTAACATTACAAGGAAAAATACAAAATATATAACCTATTTTTACCTAAAATGCAACCTGAAATTGACATATAGTAATCTTGATATGATAAAGAATTTCCGACCTACTCTAAAAATAGAGGAACAACTAATCACAAGAATCACATCATTTGTGTTATTCCATCCACTATTTCTTGCACCACCAATGGAACACATATACCAACTTTGACTTCAAGAACGATAGTGCAATAAACATTCTCTCATCCTCCGCTGGCTACATGTAATGCTCTTTTCATGGCATCAAAATAATAATTGCATTAGAGGGATGTCAGTCTCATGCTAATAGGTCTCCTATGATGAACGCATAGGAACCTAGTGCATAATGTTGATATTATGGTAGTTGTGAGAGGTATTAACCTCTACGTGTAACCTTTAACGAGACTAGAATATTCCAGGAAGTAAGAGAAACCCTAAATAGATATGTAGAAACCCTAGAAGACATGTCGGCTCAATAAAAGAATTAATATTTAAGTGTTAACCACTAAAAGAAGAAGTCGGCCAGAACAGGTGACAAAGAGCACTATAAATAAGAGGGTGCTAGAGCTCATTTGTCACTCTTAGTCTCACAACTGCATAAGACTAGTGGTGTGCAAGTTTGGAGAGGGTGTGCAACTACAACTGCTGCAACTGAGATTTTGGATTATGGTTGGAATTTCTCTTGGTTATGGTTTGTCCTTTTTGCTTGGTCTTTGGTTATTCTTGCTTGGTGCCCTACCCTTGGAGAAAGGTGCGCTACCTTGGTTGACTATTGTTCTTCTTCCATAATTATTCCATTTGTCAAGGTTAAGGTGCTCGGGGGTGGCCTTTGTGCCTATGGTTGGGTGACAATATTCCTATATTGTCCATGGAAAAACGAGAACATCTCTTTATTTCTAACAGGTTATGGGCCCACACTATCTTCAAACAGTCTAACCACTGGAAGATAGATTGAGAAGTTATTTTTTAATGTCTTTATGGCACCAGTTACAACTGCAACTAGGTTTTCTAATTATGCAGCTGCAACAAACCCTAACCCTCATGTTCGAGCACTTCTGGAGAATTTTTGGTCAAAGTCAAACCCTAACCCTAATTATGCAGCTGCAACAAATCCTAACCCTAACGCACCTCTTGGTACCCTCAGCTAGCAAAAACGTCAGGTTTGAATTTTTGGTCAAAGTCAAAGTTTGACTGGTCAAAGTCAAAGGTTGACCGATCAAAGTCAAAGGTTGACTTCTGGTCAAATTGATTTTGTAATCAAAATTGAAATTTTAGAGTTTCTAACTTATTCTAATCTTTGAATATAATCTCTTCTTGTCAAGATGATATCTAGTTTTAGATTAGAGGACAAGCTAAACGATGCTACAAGACTCCAAAGGTATGCAATTGTATATGCTATCCAAGTTATATCATCTAGAAAAACATGAGTGTGTTTGCAGGAAAAGTAATAGAGAACTTGTCCAAGCTGTAATCTTGGATTCAATGCATTCATTGGAACAACCACACCCTCCATAGCAGTTGAGGCTTTAGGTTCCAGGTTTGATTAAATTGTTAAAAGTTATATATATCAAGGGTAATAGTTGCTACATTAAAAAATTTGAAAGCAATCTTTGAAAGATTCTATTATTTCTAGGTGCAATGAATACCCGACTGCATATGAATACTATTGATATAGATGCTTATTGTACTTGTTCATAGGTTGAACTAACATCTCCTCTAGATAGATATTTCTTATTTGCTCTTGTTTTTCTTGTTCCGGGCAGGTACCCTTGTGAAATATGTTTGATGAAATATCCTTGGGGAAGCTGTTATCGAAGAATTTTATAAGGATGACACAACTTCCAAATGGGCAGTAATTAAAACAGATAGAAACAAACTTAAAGAGACTCAGAGGAGTCCAACTCGAAGGAAGTCATAAATCAAAAGGAATCCAGAACAAGCTTATGACACTTTGTATAAATCAAAGAGAGATGCAACGACCGAAAGCATGGACTCTCTCAGATGGAGGGAGACGATCACAAAATTCCAAAATAAGAGCATGCATATTGCTCATTCAGGCATGAATCCCGGATTAGGAGGGATATAATCCCCAATGATGTGATCCATTGAAGAAGAATTCGTAAAGACTATGAAGTATCCATCCATGTTCTTCATTGGAAGTAGTAGCCATGATAAGCAACACATGTTCAGTTTGAATCTAGAAGACGTCTTCTTAAAAAAGAAGCCTTGAATATCCTTGGTTGGACATATACATTTATGTTCCTATGGAAGAAGGTTGGAGCCTTTAGGAAATAAGGGCATGTAATCTATAGAAAATTCCATGGACTCCAACTTTGAAGAGAAACATGAGGAAGAACATGAAGATTCCAAGAAAGAAAGAAAAGTCAGAAAAATAAATTGAACCAGTTTGAACCCACTAGAAGTAGTCAAGCAAAAGGAATGGAAGGAAGTTGTGATGAAGAACAATTTATGTGAGAAGTTGTGAAAAATACTTAAGCATTGATAGATACAAGGCGAGACTCAGGGCTAGAGGGTTCTCCTAATAAGAGGGAGAAGACTACGATGACAACTTGTTCTAGTAACCAGATATACCTCTACTTGAGCCATCATATATCCTACAATATCCATGGGTTGGAGTTTACATCAGATGAATGTAAAGACTGGTCTTCTCAACAAAGTAATTGAATAAGAAGCACATGTAGAAAGCTCAAGGTTTTTAGGTATACCAGAAAGAGACCCTTGTATGTAGATGGAAGAAGACCTTGTATGGATTCAAGCAAACTTGGTGTAGAACCTCTCATGTACAACATAAGTGTGGTGAAAACTTCCTATGACACATTAAGTATATTGAAATGGTTCTTCAGAAGTCCGGGATGATATATTGCAAATTCACGACAAACTCCCATGATGACAGATCTGAAGAAGTTGAGAGACTCTGATCCAGTAGACCCATCTCTATATCGACAATTGATTAGCTTGTTAATGTATTTGGAGAATACTCAGCTGGATACTTTCTTTATGGGACATTTGAGTTATGATATACAATTACATGGATTTATCGATTCATATTGGGTAGGGAGTGCAGATGATAGAATAAGTGGTACTTGAATATGTTTTAGTTTGAGCTTTTCCACGATGTCATGGGATAGAAGGAAACATAAGTCTATTGCACTTAGCATTGCAGAAGCAAAGTATATTGTAGCTTGTGATGCTTGTACGGAAGCAGTGTGGCTCTGTAAGTTGGTTTCTGGACTGTATGATCAGGTGTTGGATTCAACCATGATATATTGTGATGATCAGAGCTGTTTGAAGCCTTCAGAGAAACTTGTGTTCCATCACACGTCAAAGCACATTGAGATCAAGCATTATTTTCTCCATGATAAAGTCCAGAGGGGAGAAGTGGTTCTCTAGTATATCTCCACAGATGAGCAGATAGAAGATATTTTTGTAAATCCTCCATCCAAGATGAAAAGTTTGCATACTGAAGGGACAAGATGGGGCTCGTGGAGATGACTTCCTTATTGAAAAAGGAAGTGATTACTCCAAGGTTGGGAGGGAGCACTGATATGTTATTGATTTATGGATAGTGATTTTCTAGTTCGAAAAATGGTACAGGTTGGGAAGTTCCTTTCTAGTCCGGAAAGTGGTTCGAGATTTCTAACAGAAAATGGTCCAGTTCGGAAAATGGTCCAGATCAGGCAATCATTTTCGTAATGAAAATGGTATGATAGATTGTTGATGTACCATAGACATCGATTCCCCTTGTGTCCAGTGTGGGAGATTGGTCTAGGACAATCGTTCTTCTTGACAATCAGTCTAAGTAGTGGTCAAGTAGAATGATCTTCCTCGTCGATAGACATTCTTTTGAAGTTCACGATTGTGAGCAGTTTCAAAGAATGGTCCATTTTGGAGGTTGGTGCAGGACAATCATTTCCATAGGAAATGGTCCGGACGATCATTCCCTAGGGAAAAACAATTCTCTCCAGGTTGCACTGTGATTAGTGCCGGAGGAATGGCCTAGTTAGGTGAATGGTCTAGGTTCAACAATCAGGGACATGCATTCCCTAGGGCAGACTCATTCTCTTCAGGTTGCACTATGATTAGTGTTAGAGGAATGGACTGGTTAGGTGAATGGTCCAGGCTCAGAAATCAAGGGCAATTATTCTTCTATGCTTGGGAAGAATAGTCTAGATATCCCATGGTTGATGTTTTACTTTATGAGGGCAGATGCTCTTCCAGATCTCACAAATGTGAGTGGAAGAATGGCCCAAACAACTAAGTTTGTATCATGATATTCTTTATGCAGGTTGATATCAGATGATATGATTGTTGTGGAGACTGTATGTCTCTGGACAATAGTTGTATGCTACTATGGTGGATGTGATCTACTGATAGTGACTATGTGTCACTGATTAGTAGTCGTGTGCTACTAGGACTGGTTGTGTACCATTGGGTAGTAGTTGTGTACTACTATGGATAGACATAGTTGTGTTTTATTGGATGGCATTGTTCTGATTTCCATGGAGACTACCACTAGTGTTGGAGATGATTGCCAGATAGATGGATAGTCAGTGTGCTGATGGACACACATTCTCCCTGTGGAGAATGGTCCAGGTTGACATATTGTTGATGTACCATGGACAACTATTCTTCTAGGACGTATGTTCGAATTAGAAGAATGGTATGTCTCCCTGAGTTCACAGTAGTGACTAGAGTGGAAATATTGGTACAGGATAAAAAATTTCCCTGAGTTCACAATAGTGGCTGGATGGAAAATGGTCCAGGACAATCATTCTTCTAGGACGTATGTCCAGATAAGAAGAATAGTCCTTGTAGCCCATGGCGTGACTTTCAACATCTGTTGGGACAATCATTCTTCTAGGACATATGTTCGAATTAGAATAATGGTCCTTGTATCACTCACTATGTGGAGTGAGTGACTTATTCAACATCATGCCCGATTACTCAGTTGGAGTATGGATTCGAGAGATGATGCAGTTGATGCTATCAGATGATACTAATAGTGATGATGTTGCTCGTGAGTTGATCTACGTAATCATGAGATAGCCCGTGTGGGTATGATGATGCTACCAGTTGAATGGTCTCTTTGTGATCAGTACCATTGCCTTTAATACCTCCCTAGCTAGGAGGGAGTGTTGATATCATGGTCGTTGCGGGAGGTATTAACCTCTATGTGTAACCTTTGACAAGACTAGAATATTCCAGGAAGAAAGAGAAACCATAAACATATGTGTAGAAACACTAGAAGACATGTCAGCTCAATAAAATAATTAATATTTAAGTGTTAACCTATAAAAGAAGAAGTCGGCCTGGATAGGTGACAAAGAGCACTATAAATAAGAGGGCGCTAGAGCTCATTTTTCACTCTTACTCTCACAATTGCATAAGACTAGTGGTGCACAAGTTTGGAGAGGGAGTGCAGCTGCAATTGCTGCAATTGGGATTTTGGATTTTGGTTGGACTTTCTCTTGGTTATGGTTTAGACTTTCTTCTTGGTCTTTGGTTATTATTGCTTGGTGCACTACCCTTGGAGAAAGGTGCACAACCTTGGTTGGCTATTGTTCTTCTTCTAGAATAATTCTGTTTGTCAAGGTTAAGGTGCTCGGGGGTGGCCTTTGTGCCTATGGTTGGGTGAAAATATTGCTATATTGTATATGGAAAAACGATCACATCTCTTTATTTCTAACACATAGACCATTTTTATCTTTTCTTAGCTAAGTAGAGCTCATTTCCCTTTCTAAATAGTTAATAAGTCTTTTCAAAGAAAATATAAAATAAACATACTAGATCCTAAAAGGTGAAGATGTTCAAGTCATTCCACAAAGTGAAAGGAAATAAAAAAAATATTTCCTTGACCATCAAACATATTAAAATAATAATCATAAATATGGAAAAGACATTGAGTGCCCATAGAATAACCAAGGCCATATATTAAGCCTAATACCTCCTCAATGTTTTCAAGGACAATGGCTATAAAAAACATCAGGTGATTAAAGCTTTTCAAAATGCCACTAAAACACCTAGGAATAAAGAACAAACAAATAAAGATGCGTCCAAGGTTTTCTTACCCTACATATAAGGGACAACAGACAAGCTTGCTAGGATTTTAAAGAAGAAAAGCATTGGGGCAACTTTCAAACCCTTAAACACTATTAGGAATTCCCTTAGGTCAGTCAAAGACTATGTTGATCCCATCGAGAAAAAGGGTGTCTATACGATCCCGTGCTCGTGTGGTAAACAATACATAGGAGAAACATGTCATTCCTTTAGAATTAGGATTCAAGAACATGCCGCTGACATCAAACAAAATCACACTTGTCCCTCAGCCTTGGCAAAACATTCAGACAAAACTAAACATCACATTTGTATTGAAAATGCCAAAATTCTTGCCAAGATAGATCACTTTCACAATAGGAAATTCAGAGAAGCCATCAAAATTGAAAAACAACCTAACAATCTAAACATAGATGATGGATGGAAAATTACTCAAAATTGGATCCCAACACTAACCACTATGACTCATTCTAGAAATTAATTTACAATATTTCTAGGTTTTATATTTCTTGATTTCATTTTTAATAAGTCGACTCTTAATAAATAAATAATATTTTTAGGTTTTATTTTTACTGATTTCATTTTGAAACAAGTCGGCTCTTCATAACAACTTTTTAGGTATTTATTTAGACTTGTTATATCTTTTTTACTTCATATCTCATAATACTTTTCCTGATGATGGACCACACTGGTTTGGTCCGAAACGTTGAATATCAAAAACCAATGCGATGAATTCGAAAGAACTATCTCATTTTCAATATCAATGATTGTAGTCTAATTTGTAAACCGTGGACCTCCGAAAGACTCTGGAATCGTATACAAATTATCCAATGAAAGGCATGCAAATTTTCTTGCATTTGTGTATTCTGCAATATACATTGTGCGACTTTGAGACATTTTCACGAGGACATTTATTTCATCTAGCACAGGAAGAATTCCAACAAATTTTAATAATGCCTCTATGTTATTTAGTTGAAAGAGAGGATATTGAGCTCTATCTACACTAAAATGATGTTCATACATCACCCCTACCAAGGACTGGTACTCACTAAATAATATTTGAGTTGGTCCATTAAATGAGATCCATCTTGTATCAATATCTTTTAAAAGTTTGTTTCCATTTGTAACACCATCGACAAATTTTTTAAACTCTGAAAATCGTTTGGGACTACGAGAAAAGTATGCATAAACCTCTCGTACAAGATCTTCAACTTTTGAAACCAATGGAAACTTGCTTACTATTTTAAATGCAATATTCATCCTATGAGCCATACAATGAATACTCAACATATACGGTGAAACTGATTGTTGTAGTCTAACACAAAGGCCATTCCTTTGTCCTTGCATTACCGATGCTACATCTGCTCCAACACATACCAACTTTTTTGCGATCATTAAATGATCCATACTAGCAATTTCCTTCAAATTATTAATAACAAGTTCATAAATATTTTTAGATGTAGAATTCTCCCTCATTTTACGAACCCCAAGTAGATATGAATGCCTAATATGGTCATTAACCATATAAATACTCATACATATCCATGAAGTATTATCAATAGCTCTAACCTCATCCAAATACAATGACACGAACCTAGCATTTGCAATCTTCTCTTTCATATCATCCTTTTCTACTTGAGCTAGAAATTTTGCCCATTCCCAACCACTCGTTAAAGACCAATGAGAAGATGGAAAGTTTGAAATATGAAGAAAAGAGATCTTTCATGTAATCTGGATAATCCGTCATAGGATGACCTTTAGATAAGATCTGAAATACAATGCTTAATTGAATTGTCTTGGATAACGAATTTATTTCCATCGTCTTTCCGAATAGAGATGTGATGGTTCCTCCACTTGCCTCGAGTTTTTCCTTATTAAATATTTATTATATTCATCGACATATTTGACATGTCGACATTCCTTAGAAGATTTCCATTTGACAATAGATTTTTTCTTGCCATCTACAATTTTATTTTCATACACCTTTCCTGCATGCTTCTCTATTGTATCTAACTTCATCTGAAGTGTCGTTGGTGTGCCAAGTTTCCAACAACATATATTGCATCTACCTTTTGGTTTCTCTTTCTCATTTTTTGGAGGTATTTGTTCAATAAATGGAAATTTTGAGACCCAATCTGGTTGGAAGCCTCTCGCTATGTCCCATTGGCCTTTTTTTCTTTTCCGTGAACTGGTTGTGTTCTTTTCTAATGAAATATTTTCAACATTTATATTGCCAATTTATGGTGAAAATGCATTTATCTCACTTTGATCGCCATAGGAACTTATTTCCTCCTATATTATTTGGATATTAAATGCATTCTCACAAGAGTTGACATCTCTTTCAGTTATAGGCTTCTCAAAAGAGCTCGAAGCATGAAGAGAATGTTGATCCTTGGATTGAGGTCTTTGAAAGCATGATGATAAATAATTTTGTCTTGATCTTTTCTTCCCACGATCGATGTTTGACATCTCAATAAATATTCCACAATTGAAATTTCAAATCGATCTAGAAGAAAAAAGTGAATCTTGCATGATAAATAATATAAAATTAGTAAAATTCCTACCAAGTATAGAATCTTTGTATGTATTTATATTTATTAACTTTTTTATGAAATCAAATTCTCTAACTTATCCTTTAAAAATAGCAAAGAAGCTTGAGGCCATTGAAGCCACACAAAGAAATGATCCTCCAAAATTTCTAGAATGTAGAGACCATGGTCTATAGGTATTAGTTATAGATTCAACAACATCAATCATTTAAGGATATCTACCAAAACATATTTCCAACCTTTTCACAAGAATTTTGCTAGCATGTCTGTAAGTATTTAATATCCTAACATCTAAAATTCATATCATCTGCATGACAACAACAAAGAAACTAGATGTCCCATGCTCATTGAAATCACAATTATGTATAACAAATTACTGAAATGAATCAATTTTACTAATAATTTATTTATTTTTGGGGCTTTTTCTTGTGGTCATCCCATTATTTACATGAAAAATTGGATGTGAAATTTTAACAAGCATAGTTGGAGGCACCTTTGCAAAATTTCCATGATAATATTATGATAAGTTACACAATAACTCCTTATATATAAGGAGAAGATTCCCACACAATCCAAGTTCATCTATATATCATAATCATTTAAGGTTTACGATAATGGAGAGAACAACCTAGAGATGGACCTTAAGAGCTCATATAACTATCAAGAAGTATAGCTTGTCTCAATTGTTTTTTTAGTGCCTTTGAGTTGAAATTCACCTTTATAACATAGTATAGTAAACATAATTTTTATAACATAATATGGTCAACATGTCTCTTACATGTTCTTTAAAGACCATATTTAATTCATAACATTTAATTTGTTCTTTAATTGAGACCTCTAAAATATAGAAAAACCTACGTAATACAAATAAATACAAAATGCAAGGACTTTATGTTTTATGGCTATGTACAAAAGAAAACTACAATAATCATAAATTATAAAAACATTTTTATCACTAGAAGAATTTACTTACTTACTATGAGAAATTGTAATTACTAATAAGAAGAAACAAAAATCCCACACCAAATGAAAAAAATGACAAATCATTTCACCTGGCACATCATTATCATATATAAAATTAAATCAAGAAACTAGCACATCATTATTGTATATAAAACTAAATCAAGAAACTATTATTGCATGAATATGGAATTATTATTCCTTATCAATGCTATTAGAAGACACTTCCCCTACCTCTCCATGTAGCTATTACATCCTTGCAGAATTGTAGACACAAATAATTTTAGAATAGGCAAAACAAAGTTCTATCAAGGCTCACTAATCTATAGCCATGTAGACAAACATCCTCACTCATGTACACATAAACTTTCACTCTAATCCTACAAATGAAAAATCAAGTAGGTTACCATTCTCTAAATCAATATATGTTGTTGTAACATATCCAATAAACAAAATATAAATAAATTGCTGAAAAATTAAATAAAAACACTACTGCAAAAGCCACTTGTCATTGTCATATTTAGTGAAAACCATGTTTTGAAGATGTTTGGGAAATGATGCTTTGAAAAGGAAGTAGTAGAACAATTTTTGCTAACAATTAATTATAAACAATATTGAATCTACATACAACACGTAGTAGTTGGGAAAATGACAATTGCATTTGAATCTTTCCAACATAGGCAAGGAGAAACAAAGCCTCTTATGATAAGTTCAACATTTCCCATGAAGATTTTTCAAGATTTGTTTCCCTTCCTCTTGCATATTTTTACATAATTCCATCATTTTAGTTCATCATTTGATTCCCTTCCTCAATTTTTGTGAATTTTCCAAATTTTTGGTTTTGCTAGGGTTTGTGTGTTGCAAGTTTAAAATGGCCATAACTTCCTCAATATTTCTCAAGATCACTACTATGACCTTAAATTAGAAATGGAATGACCACTCTGCTTTCGATGACATTGGTGGACTACAATTAGGTTCTCAGATAGAGATAAAATTATGTTTGCGAGGCCGCATCCAAAATTGGTTATGACTTGTCACTCACATGATATTTTTGAAATTGTTATTTTAACCCTAATCTAGAAATTGTATGACCTGTATACTTCAATGGCTCCAATGCGACTACAATTTGGTTATCATGCAAAGAGAACGTACTATAAGAAATATCATGACCACTATGTTTGAAATCACAATGATACATTACAATCTGGTTAATAGGCACTTACCACAAGAAAATCTATAAAAATTAATCAAAAAATTGCTTCCCCTTTCCCAAGAAAGTGCTCTAAAGACTAAAAATATACCCTGCTCTACAATCCAACAAATTGAAAACTAGCACTCCTAAATCCTTCCAATTGTATCCATCATACAATGGTGAGCATCATGATGTATCAATGCTATATCTTTATTGTTCACATTTATGGCCTAATGCCTATTGAAGACATGAATAATATTCCACATTTAATTTCTAGGCATAATTGGAAAGATACCAGTTATCTACATGGAAACACATAAATTAAAGAAAAAATGTGTCTTAGGTACATTATATGCGCATGAGCAGTTTATAGAAAGAGCGTTCTATGGAGTACCAACGATTCCATATCTGACATAAGTACAAATCCCCATTCAAGTTGTTGAAACATGAAATCGTTTTGTCAAAAATCTTTCATCTTTCCATCCAAGATTACCCAAAATTTATCCATTCCTGGTGTCTCAACCCTACAAATATCAATCATATACCACATATAATGTTTTCCTAACTTATATCAAATTTATTCTAACCCTCATTTATAACCTAAGTTTTATTTTTCTTTAAATAAAATAATATATATTTTTTTATAACCTACCTTACCTATTGTTTTCATTACCTTACCCATTCCATCCAAAATTGCCCAAAATTTATCCATTCCTGCATCTCAACCCTACAAATAACAATCATATGCCACATATAATTCCTGTGTCTCAACCCTACAAATATCAATCATATACCACATATAATGTTTTCCTAACTTATGTCAAATTTATTCTACCGCTGGTCTATTGCGTAAGTTTTATTTTTCTTTAAATAAAATACTAATTTTTTTTTTTTATAACCTACCTTACCTATCGTTTTCATTACCTTACCCATTTATATTAAACTTGCTTTCTTATCCATTATTTTCCACTTTATAAATAATTTACCTATTATACTTGTAAAAATATCGTTTTCATTACGTTACCCATTTATATTAAACTTACTTTTTTACCCATTATTTTCCACTTTATAAATCATTAAAGTATTATACCTATAAAATTATCGTTTTCATTACGTTACCCATTACATTAAACTTAGTTTCTTACCCATTATTTTCCACCTTATAAATCGTTTACGTATTATACCTTTGTATAAAAATATGTTTCTTACCCATTATTTTCCACTTTATAAATCATTTACCTATTATACCTTTGTATAAAAATGTGTTTGTTTCCACTTTCCAATCACCCTTTGTCATCAATCGAATTACTCAAACCACATGTCAAGCCAATCCAAACAAAAGGTTAAAGTGTTATGAGTGTGATCTACGCGTCGATTAAATATGCATGCAACGACAAGTATAAAATAATAAATTTTCTTTGTCGCTGTGCATGTGGGATTATTTCCATAATCCAGAAGACGCAGTATGCAAAATTGTTAACAGATCGACGGTGAAGTGGGTCCTGAAAACCATTTCTTATTTTTTGTGTGTCGCCAACGAGGACACTCAAATTGTAGACAGTTGTGTTATCATCGCAAGTTGAACAGGTTCATTCAAACGTTTACGGTGGAGATGTAAGTTAGAGGAAATTGACGGTTCACGCGTTTTAAAGATAGATGTTGTTTAATGGAAAGACCCTCGCGCGCTTGTGATGTTATACCAAATACCACCGTAGCAACGTGGCAAGTAATGAGGTCACCGCGCAACGAATAATACCTCTTCCAAATCCATTTTTCTGATCCCTGCGGCACTGTTTATCAAAATTGCCGGGAAAACGCAGTGGTTTTACAACAGGGAATTTCGAGCTGAGTTTCTAGGAAAATGGCGAGGAATATTCAAAAACGACGACATGGGTTTTATCCGAGACGACCCCAATTGACTAGTTCGCGAGAAACTCTGCAAAATTATGAAGGGATTGAGAGATACTGGTGTTTTCCTGAAGGCCATATACCTAGATTTCGTGAATGGCAGGGGTTTCATTATCATAATTTTCCATTGCAAGGCGTACCTTAGGTTGGAAGAAATCAGGCTTACACACATGCTGATCATCAAAAAGAGCCTTAAGCTTCTCGCACACTCTTTTCTCAGTTGTGAAAGCTTCAGCATTGACAGTATCGTCACCATTGTCGTGCATTGTAGACATTTGTTTTCTTCAGCGATTTGGTTGGTGCCCCTGTTCTTATTCCTTCTAGAATATTCAACACCAATGGCATGTAAAATGACTAGAATACAGTGAAAACCATTTGTCAAAAAAAAAAAAAAATGTTTTAAAGGATAGTTAAATTAACGCCCTTGTTGAAATCGATGATGTTAGAGGTTCATATAGCTGGTTGAAGAACACTTAATTATTCAATGTGCCAATTTATGCTTTGAATGCTGTTAGAAAGCACCTTGTACAAAACGGTTGTTCTATGGTTTTTGTTGTCAATTTGTCCTTCAGAAGACAGTTCTGTTGCCAAATTTAAAATTTGCAGAGTTTCTAGCTAAAACAATTCATGTTCAACTAGAAAATTTCAATATTTTGAGGTCTTTCAGATATCAAACCTATTTGATGCACTTGTTCTTGGGCCAGAATGAAATTGAGTTCTAGGATATTGAAATTGACTCAGAGGGTCAATTAGAAGATTCGACATAAGTGGTTTCTTGGTCCTCTACTCTCAGGCAAAGATTGGTGTCACACGTGACACCACATGCATTTTGTTATCAACAACATAGCAACCACTTTTAAATTACAGCAGAAAATTGTTCCTTTTGTGGTGAACAACGAAACAACAAGAAAAACTGTTGAAGATTTGTTAAAACATTTAAATTTTCAACAGGGAGAAAAGCTCAAGTATGACCCATATAGTGTAATTTTAGAGAAAATGAAGCAAAACAAGTTCTCTTCCTATGAAGATCAAGCCAATTCAGACCGTTAAAAAACTGCAAATCAATATGATTGGGAGTAGGTAAAACGGGTTTTGGTTGACATAGGACAACTTATCAACACAAAGCTTGTCATTCCTCATATTATTGTGGAGACACCATTGAAAAATGAAGCTGGAAATAAAAGAATAGGGTATGAATTGTCGGATATGGAAATGGATGATGCACCTGTAAGAAAAAATCTCAAGCTCCAATAGGATGAAGTTATTACACAAGATGAAGATATTCCTTGTCATGTTTTTCACTAGGATTCCTTGTCTAATCTTAAACTAATACACATGCAACAATAGTGCAACATACAAAACTTTGAGCTTCATGCTAACTTTGGAAAAAGAAGAGCAATGCTAAGGCAAACATGCTAAGAAGGGACCTTACAGATCTTCTAAGTTCTCATTAGAGGCCAACATCGGATTGTATTTTCTTGAGAGTAGATTTAGGCTGAGTGAAAGTAGAACCAACATTGGAGGACATGTTCCATCTAATAACAAGTTCATCATCAGATTGAAACAAGAAACAACCTTACTATAATAGTTAGTAACAATAAATAGAAAAATGACTTGACTTTGTCATAAGCACCTTGATTGCAAATATAAAACAAACCAAGCACATAACAATATTTATCACTCACTTGCACCTTTCAGAATTCCAATAGACAAAATTCCATTGTTGCCAAGAAGATGAAATTTTAAAAGCAAAGCCAGGTCTAACATCGCAAATTGTCAATCCAATTCATCTTTGTAATACTGCTTGATAATTCAATGAATGTAAATAGATTTTCAACCATACATCCCTTTTCACTACTAGGTTAGGATTTTTCTACCAATAACTTTACTCGAGCTGCAGTTTTTGAAGAAACTATTCATAATTTACAACCTAGCATCATAAAGTTGTTGACTACTTCATTTAAACTTTCCAAATTGTCCTTTCATTGAATAGTAGAGATGGTTTCAACAATGTTTTTTGAACCATTAATGCTTTCTCCAGTGAGTCGTGACAACAACACTAGATTAGCAACATTTAGAGGATACACTTTGCACGTAGATTCTACATGTTTCATTATACTCTCCATCCAAACCAAGATGCGAGTGGCTGAGCAATCTATTTGCTTATGAGACTTGTGAAGGAATTAAATACATAGCTTGAACCTTTCATAAATCAAATTTTGTAGTCTACAAGACACATTGTCTCCTTTCATAGAATTTGATGTGGACTCAAGTAAAGAAAATGCACAAGGTTTGAAGATGGAAGTTACACATTTATCTCTCAAACTTCCACACTTAGCATACATCTCTACAAGATGATTTCTCATAAATATTTTTGTTGGGTTTGACCAATTCTGTATTGTGTGGGAATGAACTTTGTTACCATGTGTCAAGGATTTGGAGTTTCTGTACTCCTGCAGAAAAGTTGAATAAGTATTAGAGTTTGTGGGAGGTATTTCATTTTCCAATGGGGAAATTCAGACAATCATGTCTATAGATGTCGATTGTGCAATCAACTTATGTGCCAGTTTCCATGATATTTGGAGGCATGAACTAGATGTCAATACATTTATGATGTTTCTTTTATTAGTGATGTAGTTAAGATCACTATGGATTTTGAAGGCAATAAGAGTTTCTATTTCCAAAAAAAATAAAATGTGTAATAGAACATTTAAATGCAGCTCTGCTTGACAAGCTCATTTACATTTAAGATTATTCTGCATCCAAACTTCGTAGATTTATGGTTAGGAATCATAAATGCAGCATTCATGTCAAAATATCCAGTGGCTTAAGTTGTGCAAGTTGTAGATTTTGGCAGAAAATATTATTTTCAAACAATTGTTAAAGGACCTATCTAGAATCTTTTTGATTATGGCACTTTCCATATTAGATCCAAAAATGAAATTGAAACTGAACTGTATTACTGTCCTCATATGATCAAAATTGTTCAATGGAACTCAGACAAATAAGCATATAGGATTGTACCAGCTGAGAATCTGGTGGTTATTCTTGTTTCCTTTGAGTGACACATTTTATAAGAAGAAAGACTTAGGAATATGTAATAGATATTCACAATTTTTAAATATGAATCAATTAGTTAGTGTATAATTGGTGCATAAATGCAGTTCATAGGGCCCTATGTGGGTTGTAGAAAAATAAAAATAAAACTGGTCATCCTAGGGGAAAATGAGTCACAACCATCACCTTGGCTCCAACATTGCAAGCACATGAGTCACAACCACCACCTTGGCTCCAACATTGCAAAGATACTTGAGGGTATTAATTGCATTCTTAGTAGGATATTGGATACTAAATTAATCATCCTTGGGAGATAGTTTGGAGTCAAACCACACCATAACCACATGAAGTTCATTCCTAGGAAATGTCTTTAGCATTTGAAAAGGTAAGTAGTGTACCATTTCTCCATTAGTACAATTGAAGAGGTAAGCAGTTTACCATTTCTCCATTAGTACAAAATTCAACCTCACTTGGGATACATGTTTTAGTGATAATATTCCTAGTCCTTGCATGACATTTGATTGTGAAGTGATTATATTGGAACCCATTTCTCCCTCCAGAAACATTTTGTATTGTTTTCCCTTTGTGCAAGGGGTTGATACCCATAATGATTTGCTAGGAATTACATTCGGTAAGAAGGTGAAGGAGGTTCTTCAAAGCCATGAATCATTGAGAAATGAAAGCAGATAATGATTAGGGAATGAAGTGTTTGCAAACATCCATTGCATCAATGTCTCTACCACAATTTCCATACCCATTCCAAGACATCCTCTTCATGATTTCCACAACCTTGCTCGTGTTAGTTGTCTTGTAGTATGCATGAATTAAAGTGTTGTAGGTAATAGTATCAGGGACCAAGCTGCTTCTACGCATGAGGAAATAGAGTTTATTTCCAAACATAAAATTGACATCATTGTTATATATACCTCGAGCCCATATATCCTCGAGTGTTATAATCTTGGCTCTGATATCAATTGTAACATAACCATATGCATAACTAAATTTCTCACAATCAGAATAATTTTTATTATTATTATATATATTTAGTTTTCATAATGCACAGTTTTTATATCAAAACAACTATCCATGTATAGACACAATTGTCTTCTGAAATTTGTCTTGTAGGTATAATATCTTCCCTAGTCATTTAATTTTACAGGGTGGTGTAAAATATGTTGTAAAATGCATGCCATTCTATATGTTTTCTTGTTTATCATATTAAATACTTATAGGGAACCTTTATATATCTCCATGCACATATAGAGGTCAGAATAGGAACATTTATGGCTGACAAAACTACCATTGAGTGTTGAAATAATGTAACTGCGAAGAGCATTCTTATTATTTTTATTATTAGATTAATCCCCATTGAGGATTAATCAAGTCGGTAATTGTATAAGGACCAAATCCCCTTTTGTGGATTGGTCATCGGACAATTACAATGTGCAGAATAAGAAGTCGGCCCCAACAATTATAATGAAAGGGCCAGATTTAATTAAAGGTGGATTTA
>SNQJ01S0083485.1:0-34826 GCA_010110895.2 Picea sitchensis | reverse complement strand
ACTTGGATTATATGGTTAAAAGGGATTAAATTTCTCTATTACTGATTCACCCCCCCTCTCAGTAATCCAACATGTTTAACTACCGAAAGTGTAGATATGAGAAAATGACCATCTGACTATCACACGCATCACTAAATCTTATCTACCTGTCATCTTCAGTCAAATAACGCCGAAATCAGCCCCAAATGTGACAACTCTTTTATATTGCAGAACTCTTTTATATTGCAAAGAAAAAAAAAAAAAACTCTTTATTCTTTTCTTCAACCATTTCTTATTTTAAAACTGAGACAACAGGCATACTAGGGGTAGAAAATAATGCATCCATATCTATGCCATCATCAACACTATCATCAATCATATCGGGAAGGACTTCTTCTTGGGAAATATTTTGAGAAAAAATTTCATCCATATTTGCAAGATACTCACTTTTATTCTCTCTTTCTCTCTCAATCAGATCTTCACCATACTCATCACACGAGGTGTTGTAACAATATTGAAATTTTTGCTTTCGGTAACTTAGGAGAGAAAAAATTTATAGTGTTTAACTACCGAAAGTGTAGATATGAGAAAATGACCATCTGACTATCACACGCATCACTGAATCTTATCTACCTTTCATCTTTAGTCAAATAATGTCGAAATCAGCCCCAAATGCCACAACGGTATAATAGTCACAAGCCAACTCACGAAAACTCCAAAGACAGGGTTCATGTGAAAATCAAAGAAATGTACCATCTTCTCGAGCATTGAGTCACAAGGAAAATGAATGGAAGCATTGGCAGTTGAAAGACCACATACACCAAGCATTAAGCCACATGGAGAAAAATCTCATGAGTCTGGGGTTTTTGGCTATCGGGGATTTGGCCGGCGTAGATATTTTAATAATTACAGCCTCGATCCCCGAATTCACTAAAGTATTAAAGGATAAGTAAGGTTAATTAAAGAATAAGAAATATTAATGTTGACAAGTCTCATTGCAATTTCGTGACTCGAGCTAACTTCGTGCTTTAAGTTTCAAGTTTGCGATTTCTGAAACCCTGAAAGCCTGTGTTTTAATTGTGCTTAATCACAAAGCTAAACGTGTTTTAACTGTTAATCAATCCCATCGCAATTTCACGATTCAGGATTTCTCGTGTCAAGTATTATCGAAGTCCGGAAACTGAAATCCATGAAAGGTTAAATATTAATTGATAATCATGATTAATTAAGAGATTTAAAAAAATGATTATCATCTAATTAATCCCATCACGATTTCGTGATTTGGGATTCCTTGCATGCCATAAATCTTGAGGACATGATACCTGAAACCCGAAGGCCCGAAAGAGGGCAATGTAAAAGATGAAATCTATTTCATGGATTTTTCCATCGGGGATTTGGCCGACATGAATATTTTAAAAACCACTGCTTCATTTCCCCGAATCCCGAACACCTGAAATCGGGACTCCAGACATATGCAAAACGAATTTAAAAAAGCACAATTTTCTCAGTTGTGGAGAGGGAATTTTTCGCGTTCGAATAGTCGATCGACATCTACAAATCCTAATCTCTCCATTGGTTTGTTCATAATTTCATTTTGATCTTGGTAAGGTAGTCAAAATTCCCCCGCAAGATGAGGTTCATTTTCAGAAATATGGCGATTTTACTATGCTGAGTCATCATTTTCAAATGAGGATTCTGAGAAACTGGAGTATTATTTTGAGAAACAGTTGGAGGATTTTGTGCCTAACACATCAGAGATCATTAGTCTCTTTCAGTTTTCATACAAGTGTTACATATTGGGAGAAACAAATCCATCTCCGAGCCCTAATTTTTGGATTTCATATTTTCTTTTTTTGACACATGTTTGTTAAATGCAGATTTGGGAAAAGTGAAAGGGGATTTCAGGGAATTGAGAGAGGTTTTTTTCTTAGAATAAATAGATGCACAAAATCGTCTTTTAGTGTATGCACATCTATCACTATTTGAGAGATACAGAACCGTAACCGCAACCCTAGTTTTCGGCAGTTTGGCCCATTTTCTATGGTAGAAAGTTTCAAGAATTAGTTGTAAATGTTGTTATTTTTTAGATTAGAGAGGATTTCAACCTTAATACATATATGAGGTATATTTTTAGAAGAAGAGGGGGGATACAGGAGTAGCACTCCGGGGTTGTAGCACTTGTTTTCATGTTTAATAAAAGAGTGCAGAGCATTTTCGATCTATATCAGAGATTATTGTGATTTTGTTTGCAGAGAATGTCTTATTGCTTCATTTTCACATCATTTCACTTGGTTTTATTTCCATTTTCTTCCCGATTTTTAATTTTGTTTGTAATGGAATTCATCTGTTTGTTAGATGCTCTATTTATAGACAGGTTATAGGTTGTTTCTTGCAGAGATATTAAGGTTCATAATTCATCCTTGCTAGATGCTCTGTCCCAACCATCTCTTTCCATTGATTTATGCTAGGAATTCACTCATTGCTAAGTGCTCCCTGCATATTGATATGTTTTCTCTCTATTCTACTACCATACTTTTATAAATACTTCTCTCTGTAATAAACTTCTATCTCGCCTTTGTTCCATGGGTTTCCATTGCCTAAACACTCTTATTATTTGATTGATCATTTGACTCCATGCCCAATGGAATACCTCCTGGTCCAAACCACCAAACCTAAAAAACCTAAAACTTTCTGTTACCCACAGATTTTCCCACTGTTAATCTTATTCAATATCCTATTGTGACATATTTTCGAGAGATCCCTCTCAGGTTGGAAGGGGTAGTTTCCAATCAAAAGTGGTTCAAGGTTATCTCGGAATTTACTTGCATGCAACCCAAGTCAAGTTTGAGTGAAAAAATTTACTTCATTTAAAATGTGCTAAGGCTTGGCTCTATTACAGCCTAGAACCAACTCTTGCGACAAAATTTTCTGGCGCCGTTGCCAGGGACAGAGGAAAGAAGTTATCTTCCCTGGGATATGACAAAATGTTCAGATCTATTTCTTGATGGTGAATAATGGATAGGCATTCAATTGGCTATGATCATTCACCTGGAGACTCCTTGGTTCAAAGACTCTACATGATTCACTGGAAACTCCACTGGTCTCAAAATGTCAGATTCGTTCGCCACTCGAATAGCTGCAAGGTTTGATCCTATTGACTTTACAAATGTTTATGGTTTTCCAAACACTGTTCTAGACATTAAAGTTTGCGAAGATGTCCTTCTTAAATTTGGAGAATATGCGGACGACAATCCCGCCCAACACTTGTTTGAATTCCATAAGCTCATGGATTATTTAAATATACATCATGAAGATGTCCTCATGGAACTGTTAATGTTTTCATTGGAAAGAGATGCTAGACTCTGGTATAAATCTTTACCTCATTTCAGTATTCCATTGAAATATTTTCACATACTTTTTCATCAACATTGTAAAAGAATCTATTCAACTGAAATACTTTTTGAAGATTGATGTAATATAAAATTCATAAGACAAACAAATCAAACACATCTTCTTGAAGAGGAGGAAGGAATATTAGAAATTTCTCAAGTCGATGAAGATAATCAATATGAAGAAGAGTTGGCTGATAAAAAAATAGGATATGATAGCTCTTGTGATCACATTCAAGAACAAGATATTCAACATCATGGTCAACATGCAGAAGAGAAAGAAAACAATAGTTGCTTGATCCATAAATTGCATAGACCACCTCCTCCTTTAATAGAATAAGAGATAGATATGCTCTTGAACAGTCATGTTGCAACCCCTTCTTACATAGATATACAACATTCACACAGTGTTGAAAATGTGAGTGAAACTTCTTCTATTACTGAAAATGAAAATCTAAGTTTAAATCATGTCAACCATGGAACTTTAGAGGAAGTTAGTAAACGAATTTATGATGATGATTTTCGGCGAGAGGATCATCTTGTAAACACTATTTTGTTTCATGAAGAAGATAGGGCTGTCATGTTTAATAACCTTGAATACTGTTTGTTGTTAGAAGATGCTTTATACTATGATTTGGAGGAGTGTGGATCTGAGATAGATAGCTTCAAAGTTGATATTCCTAGCATTTGTTTGACTGATGACACTCCCGAGTTATCTATTGAACCTGTTTATGATAAATATCTGAAAGAACATGAAGAGAAGATTTATTTTCCATCACACATGAAAATTTATGAAAGTCCTCCTTTGTTTGATGAATGTGATGAAAGTGTTTCTAAAGATGGTGAGCAACAAGAAACTTTGGTTCAATAGGAAAGCAATAAAAAACATCATGAACGAGATCAACCTATGTATGGAAGCTACCAAGAATATCTTTGGACAACAGATGAAGGACGTAAGGAGGGGTTACTGAAACAATTGATCTCTCCTCCTTGTTTAGCAACCATTGAGCAATAGACTAGTAAGTTTCAATGGGACATTTTGCACCAGTGGAAGAAAAAATCAGCAGTGGACAAAGTCTGCAAGAACATTTCAGATAGCTTGCCCAACATGAGGAAGTATGTATTAGTTGTGAAAGTGGTATATCTCTTCCCTTCTACGATCCAGTAGAAGTTTATATGGAATCAAAATGGGGGAATAAATTTGTTATTTCCAACTTCTTGAAGTCTAGATTTCGAAACTATAAGTACTTGCTCCCAGGTCATGTTTTGAAATTTGTAGCTGCTCCTGTCATCCTTTTTCTCAAAGATGGAAGTATAATTAATTTTGTTAGTCGGATACTCGCTTGGTTGTTTTGGAAGTTTTCCTATACTTTAAAAAAAAAAAATAGTGATATCAATTAGAGTAGGTGGTGTATATAAATAAGCTTGAATTTGAGCATTAGAGTACAACAATGGTTTTAAGTACATTTCCAGTTCAGTTTGGCATCCTTTATGGTTTTGATTTAAGACATTATGACTCCATAACCCAATGAATGCATATGAGGTTTTTTGTTTCGGAAAAGTGCAAGTAAAGCGATAGAGTTCAAAGTTTGATAAGGATGATTTTAGGTCGCACAATGGATGAAGGCACGTGGTCTAATATTCTTGGCACTTTGTAGGAAAGCACTATCCCTAGATGGAGCCTCTGTTGTAACAATATTGAAATTTTGTCTTTCGGTAACTTAGGAGAGAATCAATTTATAGTGTTTAACTACCGAAAGTGTAGATATGAGAAAACGACCATTTGACTATCACACGCATCACTGAATGTTATCTACCTCTCATCTTCAGTCAAATAATGCCGAACTCATCCCCAAATGCCACAATAGTATAATAGTCACAAACCAACTCATGAAAAATCCAAAGACAAGGTTCAGGTGAAAATCAAAGAAATGTACCATATGTTCGAGCGTTGAGTCACAGGGAAAATGATTGGAAGCATTGGAAGTTGAATGACCACATACATCGAGCATTAAGGGACATGGAGAAAAAGCTCACGAGTTCAGGGTTTTTGGCCGTCGGGGATTTGGCCGACGTATATATTTTAATAATTACAGCCCTGATCCCCGAATTCACTAAAGTATTAAAGGATAAGTCGGGATAATTAAAGAATAAGAAATATTAATGTTGACAAGTCTCATCGTGATTTCACAACTCGAGCTTCCTTCATTCTTTAAGTTTCAAGTTTGCGATTTGCGAAACCTCGAAAGCCTGTGTTTTAATCGTGCTTAATCACAAAGCTAAAAGTGTTTTAACTATTAATCAATCCCATCACAATTTTGTGATTCTGGATTTCTCGCGTCAAGTATTATCGAATTCCCAACACTTAAATCCATGAAAAGTTAAACATTAATTACTAATCGTGATTAATTAAGAGATTAAAACAAATGATTATCGTCTAATTAATCCCATCATGATTTCACGATTCGAGATTCCTTGCATGTCATAACTCTTGAGGACATGATACCCAAAACCCGAAGGCCCAAAAGAGGGCAATGTAAAAGCCGAATTCTATTTAGAGGATTTTTCCATTGGGGATTTTTCCTACGTGAATATTTTAATAACTACTGCTTCATTTCCCCGAATCTCGAAAACCTGAAATTGGGACTCTAGTCATATGCAAAATGAATTTAGAAAAACACAATTTTCTCAGCCGTGGAGAGGGCGTTCTTCGCATTTGAATAATCGATCGACATACAAAAATCCTATTTTGTCCAGTGCTGTGTTCATAATTTCATTTTGAGCTTGGTAAGGCAGTCAAAATTCCCCCACAAGATGAGGTTCGTTTTCATAAATATGGCGGTTTTACTGTGCTGAGTCATCATTTTCAAATGAGGATTCTGAGTAACTGGAGTGTCATTTTGAGAAAGGGTTGGAGGAGTTTGTGCCTAACACATCAGATATCATTGGCCTCTTTCATTTTTCCTACAAGTGTCACATATTGGGAGAAACAAATCCATCTCCGAACCCTAATTTTTGGATTTCATATTTTCCTGTTTTGACACATGTTTGTTAAATGTAGATTTGGGAAAAGTGAAAAGGGGTTTAAAGGAACTAAGAGAGGTTTGTTCCTTAGAATAAAAATATTCACAAAAGCCTCTTTCATTGTATACACATCTGTCTCTATTTTAAAGATACAGAGTTGTAACCACAACTGTAGTTTTCGGCAGTTTGGCCCATTTTCTATGGCAGAAAGTTTCAAGAATTGGTTGTAACTGTTGTTATATTTTAGATTAGAGAGGATTTCAACCTCAATACATATATGAGGCATATTTGTAGAAGAAGAGGGGGGAGAGAGGACTATAACTCCTGGGTTGTATAACTTGTTCTCATGTTTAATAAAAGAGTGCAGAGCATTTTCGATCTATATCAGAGATTCTTGTGATTTTGTTTGCAGAGAATGTCTTATTGCTTCATTTTCACATCATTTCACTTGGTTTTATATCCATTTTATTCCCTATTTGTAAATGTGTTTGTAATGGAATTCATCCATTTGTTATATTCTCTGTTGCTGGACAGGTTATAGGTTGTTTCTTGTAGAGATATGATGGTTCAGAATTCATCCTTTCTAGATTCTCTATCCCAACCATCTCTTTCCACTGATTTATGCTAGGAATTCACTCATTTCTAAGTTCTCATTGCATATTGATAGGTTTTCTCTCTATTCTGTTGCCATACTTTTATAAATAATTATCTCTGTAATCAACTTCTATCTCACCTTTGTTCCATGGGTTTCCATTGCCAAAACACTCTTATTATTTGCTTGATCATTTGACTCCATGCCCAATGGAATACCTCTCGGTCCAAACCACCAACCCTAAAAAACCCAAAACTTTTTGTTACCCACAAATTTTCCCACTGTTAATCTTATTGAATATCCTATTGTGGCATATTTTCGAGAGATCCCTCTCGAGTTGGAAGGGGAAGTTTCCAATCAAATGTGGTTCGAGGGTATCTTGAAATTTACCTGCATGCAACCCAAGTCAAGTTCAAGTGATAAAATGTACTTCATTTAAAATGTGATAAGGCTTGGCTCTATTACAGCCTAGAACCAACTCTTGCAACAACACAAGGAACACTCTATCATCTGCACAATGTGGAGTGCCAAATTTTTACAACAGTCATAAAAAATAAGATGAGCCGGGTAAATATTACCATAATATGAATTAAATGTATCGTGAAATCCTTCAAAGAATGGATACTAGCAGTAGGGAGAGATAGACACCAGTGAAGAGCATCTTCCTCTAAATAAAATCCAAACATATTGATCCAGACATCCTCGTGAAAGAATCCATGCTCGAGCACACATACATGAAATTTTAATAAGTGCTTACTGAGATTGTCATGCTTGCTTCCTTTGAATCTCGGAAGATAGTCATCCCATTCATCTCTATCTGGCACTAGATGTGGATAACCAGCTATGGCTGAGAAATTGAAAGGGGAAAATATCGGAGCCAATATAGCCGAGAGATGTGGCTCCCCTTTTTCTCCTTCATGGCTCTCCCTAGGATTAGATTCACAATCACCATAAACAGGAACCATGGAGAAGCTCTGCTCTTCATCATCTTCGTTAGGATATCCATCAAAAGTCGTTTGTTCTTGGTCAATATTTGAAATAACTTCTTCATCATAATAAGGGCTATAAAGAACCTTTGTTTCCAGGACCGAAATATCCTCTGCATTTTCTTCGTAAGAGTGTTGAGAAAAATATGCCTTCAATTCCTTTATTCTTGTAGAAAGTGATTGTATTAGCTCCATCAGCTCCTCCGGTGGATGTCCCTCATCCCCACATCTTTCGCAAGAATGAAATATGTCTTGAACGCCATATCTATACTCCTCACAATAGTTATGACATATTAACTCATAGGAATAATACCTTTGACAGTGAGTATTGAAAGCTGCATGAAACTGCTCCATGGAGGAGATGATAAGAGGGGGAAAGGAGTGATACCACTCACGAGTATATCCCTCATGAACATATTCAATCATGCATCCTCATGATGTATCTCCCACTAATGCATTATTTCATGAAACTCACGAAGATGATCGACAGGGTTGTCATCTTTACGTTCTCTAAAATGGGCAAAAAAACAACCCACTCATTGATAGTGGGAACAATATTTGGAAAACCAAGAACAACAGAGAAATTAAAAGGAGAAAACCTGAGAGCCAAAATGGTTTCCATATGAAAATATGACTTCTTAAAACTATGGATTCGCCACTAGATTCTTTAATTATGGAGTCACCAAGTGAATGATATGCAGTTTGAAAGTGTCTGGTCTTTGTTCACCATTAAAGATCATATCTGGTCATTATAGTTCTCCCAAGGAGATTTCCAATTTGGGACAGAAGCTAAATCCTTCTCAAGAAAGATTTCATTTCTTGATAATACTCTTTGGGTCAACTTCAGGTGTAAGCTAGAGGCAGTTGCGGAGTATACCTCGTGTGTCTTCTTTTAGGAGCCACAATTGAAACAGTGGAGTTGTCAGGTGCAAGTTGCAATATTCAATGGTACTGATCTCTGATGCACCTTTAGAATCATAACTTCTTTGTCATTCTATCACCGTGCAGTGTGAAAAGGGGAGCTCAATGAGCTGGACCCCATACCTCTTGATTCATTTTTATAGGACTATAAGGACACATAGGAATGGGGCTCTGAATTCCACTACTTGTGGTTACTCATCCTCATTGGTCTCATTGGTTGGAAGGAACCTGTTTACAGTAAGTATCTAGAGAGACAAGGAAAGTGTGGCGTAGTGCGCTACATATCATTACGTAGCAGCACAAACCCGAAGAGAAAGAAGACAAATATGGATATATTTGCGAGGTATTTCGTAGAAATCCAGGACCTCATTATGGATACATGGCGCATTTCACTAGAGATTGTCCAATAGTTTGGACATGTTTCTAACTTCAAGGAAACACATCATAGCTTATGGCTACAAGAAAAGAGATACAAAGCCAAGGAATGGCTACAACTAAACTATTATGTGATGACAAAAGAGATCCAAAGAGAGGTCCAGGAGTGGCCCAAAGAATGGAAGGTACTCGAGATTCCAACTACTTTACCAAGCTCACAAAATCAGATGCAGAGACGACCAACCCCAACACACCAAATAGGCACCAATGGGGCCAAAACCAAAAGGAGGCGTATGCAAGGTTAAGAGGGGGCAATCACCCCAACCAAGAATAAACCTAGAACACATAACCGACCACCAAGGGGCCCTACACAGGATCCACAACACACAAAACATCCACCAACACATTCAACAGAAGAAGTGCATGTAGAATAAACAGGCACAGGGAAACATGAGATCCTTGAGGAGGAAGAAATAGGGATAGGGATCCAGGAGAATCCTGAGGTAGAAGAAACTAGGCCAACCATTGCCGAAGATACTCAGAGGCCCACTAGTCCTGAGCCATCAGACACCCAATAGAAGTGGTTAGGGGAGAAAACCGGTGGTATTTGAAAGAAGGTGAAGGCCCACAAACCACAGTTCCATATATCACTAACCCTGGATGATGTGGAGTTAGTGGTGATAGCAGTCAAGGAAACATTGGTCGAGGTGTGGGAGAATCCAGAGAAGCATAGGGATTTGATTGCAGCTCAAGTGAAAGAAGTAAAAAATACACTGGAGTAGATAAGAATCAGTGCAATGTAGACACCACAAGAAACACCCATGCATGCTAAGGAAGGAGTGTCAATGCCTGAAATAGTGCAGTTTCCAGTGCAGGAGATCACTAATTTCATCATCACGTCTTCGATGATGTTTCTTGATGAAGAGACAACACAAAAACCCCTAAAGGACATTGAAGTGTTGGATGTGGCATTAGTTGAGATTCCAACAAAGGAACTTTATAGACTTCAGGTAATTTTTGCACAGGAGATTTAGTCTAGAGAAAGATCTGACGCCACAAATCTATAGGTATCTCAGGAAAAAAAATCACAATGAAGGAAGCCCTCAACAACGAAGCACAATGGAAAGAGAGAGCGCAACAAAAAGTGGAGGATATGGAGACTCACATCCACATACTATTTCAAGCCATCCCTGATAACACAAATGAGGAGGCAGTTTCTTCAGAAGAGAAGCTGTGAAGGATAGAGAAGAATATACAACACTATAAAGAGAAAATTAAAGAACTGGAGGAGCGCATCATACCCACCACTCTCCCACACGTTAGAGCACAGCGAGAACATGAGGAAACAACACATGATGAGGACATCGACTGAAGCATACAGAGAGTCATTGATATGTTAGAAAAGAGTGCGTAGGTGTGGACTCACCTCGTAGATGATGGAATCCTCCAAGAGCTACAAGAGAGGGAAAACAAAATCCACACAACAATGGCGGAGGTGAAGCAACAACATAAAACAATGTCACTGCCAGAGAAGATCAGGATTGCCACCAAAATGAAGGCTCTGCAGCTAGAAGAGAAAGTGCCACATGCACAGAATAAAAAAATACATGCATTGTTGGAGCCCCTACAATAAAAGGAGGAGAAAATGGTCATGGGGAGCGACGTAGCTAAGAAGAGAATTGAAAATATCGGGTCTGAGGGAAGAGATATTTTACAATCTCCTATCATGGAGCAGGTGGTTACCGCTATGACCAAAAAGAGATGTCAGGCTCACCAGCAGTTCCATTGGATAATGTAAATGTATGATGCACTACAACAGGCAGTAACATACGCAAGAGGCAGGCAGTGATAACTTCACAAGTCAGACAGTGACTTGGGACGAGTCACGATGCCAGTGTTGGGGGCCTGTTGGGGACATGCCCATTTTGTTGAAAAATAATGATGTGGAGGATATACTATTGGAAGGGAGGCATGCGATGCGTGCATGCAAGAAGATGGGAAAGAAAGACATCTGGCAGGAAAAGCAATGGACGAAAGTAAAATGTGCATGTAGAGGAGGAAAGTGTGCAAGCCTAGCATGTAAGAAGACCTAACTATTTTAAGGTTTTGGTAAGATAATGTAATGGCCGATGATACAAAAACACATATAAATAGATACCTAGGAGGTCTAGGTGGGGGGTTGGGTTATTCTTATTGAGTTTTACTCACGTGAGAAGAAGTAACTGGTCTGTAACACAACTGTAATCCGATCCAGTCTTGTAAGTTGTTGAGATGTAGAGGGTCATAAGGGTAGATATTGAGGTTTATATCATAGGCTAAGGAGCCTGGTGTGATCTATTTCACCTCATAATATATCTTGACCCGACTGAGGACGCGTTGTAAAGTGTGTAGTGCTATAGTTTTGGAACCGCCATAATAAAAGAGATTGAGAGCCATATCCTTCTGGACATAGGCCAAGAGGGGGTGAAACACAGTAACACTTGTGTTATGTGATTGAATGTTCATGTCCCTTTTAATGTCAATAATTAGGTGTTATAATGATCTATGAATGAATTAATGGATCTAATTATGCTACATGAAAGAATGAGAATGACGATATATTTCTCTAATAATTAGATAGAATTTAGAGCGTGCAATTCACAAATCCCCATTCAGTCCTGGACTACAAGAATTTGAGCATTGCAGTCACCCATTAAGACTATCTCAGGTGAGACTGTGCAGTGCACTCTGTGCGTTGTGCTATCTTTTGGTCTACCAGGAGGGTCGATAGTTTTAGAGGATTTTTTGGATTCCCAGTAGATCTGAACCTGGTTCAAATCATGTTAAAGGTATAACTAATATAAGAAACCAACAACAATGTATGGGATAACCTACATTAGGCTATTCACCTATCCAACTAAATTTATCAATGAACTATTTTCATGCTATGATGACCCGCACAACATTCAAATTACAGAAATTGAAGGCGAAAGAGAGGTGGAAGGTCCATCTCTGGAGTCAAAAGTATTTGTTGCACCTATCAAAGTGAATAAATTCAACATTGGGACAACTAACAATCCTAAAATGTCCAGTATTGGAGACTATTGGGATGAACAAACAATAGAAATAATAACAAAGGTATTGTGCGAGTATAGTGACTTTTTCCCAACGACCTTCACAGAGAATAAAGGCATAGCAGAAGATATAGGAGAGATGAAATACCTCTCAAACCTGAGGTAAGACCTGTAAAGTAGAGACCTTACATACTGAATCCATTATATAAGAAGAAAGTAAAAGAATAAATTGACAAAATGTTGGAAGCCGGTATCATATAACCAGTAGAGGAATCTGAATGGATAATCCCTATGGTAGTCCAAGAAAAGAAACAAGGGGGATAACAATTTGGGTAGATTTGAGAAAACTTAATGATGCTTTCTTACATGATCAATTTCCTACCCCTTCCATAGATGAGGTCCTAGAGAATGTGGGAGGATAGGAAGCATATTCATTTACAGATGGATTCTCAGGTTACCATCAGATCAAAATAGCTCCATAAGATAAGTATAAGAGTATTTTTTCCACAAAATGTGGATCCTACCAATATACAGTCATACCTTTTGGGTTGAAGAATGCACAAGCTATATTTTCAAGAGTATTTATATATTCTTTTAAGGAATTCATACATTAGGTTTTACAAGTATATTTGGATGATTGGACTATATATAATATATTAAAGGACCATGTAGAAGTGTTAAGGATAACGTTGGAAAGATGCAAGCAATGTCACATATCATTGAATGTCAAGAAATTCATTTTTGGGACAACTTTTGGAATATTATTGGGCCATATATGTGTAAACAAGGTTTATTATTAGATCATGTGAATATTGCAGTCATTGTAAATTTACCACCACCAAAATAAGTTTTCCAGTTGAGAGAAACAATGGAACATACATTCTATTAAAAGAAATTTATAAAAGGGTATGCACATATTACTTCACCAATGGAAAAATTGTTAAAGAAGGATATAAAATTTCAATGGAATGAGGATTGTCAACAAGGGTTGGACACCCTAAAAGAAAAAATGGTCCCAACACCTATCCTAGTATTCCCAAATTGGGAAAATACATTTCAGGTGTATGTAGATGCCTCAGCCATAGCACTTGGAGCAATTCTAGCATAGCCAGGAGTAGGGGAATTAGACCATCCTAGAGCCTTTGCAAGCAGAAAATTGTCAGAATCGGAGAAAAATTACAACACCACAGAAAGAGAAGGCCTAGCCATAGTATATGCACTTCAGAATTTTAGGAACTACATATTGGGTAAACACTTTAAGATATTCATAGATCATTCTTCCCTCAAATACCTAGTTAACAAGCCAGTGTTGGGGGGAAGGATCTGTAGATGGCTATTATTATTTCAATAATTTGATTTTGAAGTAATAGTCAAACCAGGGAAGTTGAATGCAGGATGTGATCACATGTCAAGGGTAACGAATGGAGAAGAACCTACCAACTTGGAAGACAACTTCCCTAATGCACAGTTATTTTCAGTACAAGTAGTTGTTGAATACTTTGTTGATATTATTGAATACTTAAGCACAGGGATTGTGCCACAAGAGTTTAGCACTATGTAGAGGAAAACTTTGGTAGTCAAAGCTACAGACTATCAACTTATTATAGGATACTTATACAAGATGGTCATAGAATTTTTTTTGAGAAGGTGTGTATTAGAGCATGAAAGACCTAGAATTTTGGTAGAATATCATGAATGTATAGTTGTAGGACACTATGAAAGAAAAGATACCATGCAGAAGGTATTGTGCACAATATTATGGTGGCTAACAATTCGTAGTGATGCCAAGGAATATTTCCAAAAATGTGATATCTATTAGAGGGTTGGAAAACCTAACAGAAGAGATGAGATGCCCATATGACCACAATAATTTTGTAGGTATTTGAAAAATGGGAAATAGAATTTGTTGGACCAATTCATCCACCAACAAAAAGGTCAGGATCTATATATATCATTACTACAACTGAATACTTAACAATATGGGGAAAATCCACAATAGTCAAATAATATTGCACAAAGACAACAACACACTTCTTGCTTGAGCAAGTGATCACCAGGTTTGGGTGTCCAAGTATTTTGATGAGTGACAAAGGTACTCACGTCATCAACATTACTATTAGGGCTATGAATGAGGAGTTTGAATTCTATCACCAGAAGAGTACACCATACCATCCTTAGGAAAATGGAACAATAGAATATTTCAATACAATCATGGAGAATGATCTGACAAATATATGCAATGTCAACAGGGATGAATTGGACTTGAAAATACTAGTAGTACCATGCGAATATAGGACTACATGTAAGAAGTTGATAAGATAGACACCATTCATATTGGTGTATGGAAAAGCAGTGGTGCCATTAAAATCTTTGGTACCCAGTCTGTGTGTAGCAGCAATTACCAACATAACAAAAAGAGGTGCAGTAAAGGAAAGGTCAAATCAACTAATGGAGATGGTAGAAGACGAGATTCTGATAGTATTTCACCAATAAGTACAGAAAGCAAGAGAAAAATATTGGTATGATATACATATTAATAAGAATATTTTTAAGGAGGGAGACCTAGTCTTTCTCTATGACACTAAAGTTTTCCAACATCCTAGTAAATTTACAATCCATTTGCTATGGCCCTATGAAGTAAAGAGTGTCACAGATGGGGATATGTACATCTAAAGGATTTGGTAGGAACAAAATTGAAATGAGTGATCAACTAGAATCGACTAAAACTATACAAGGACAGTCGACCTCCTAATGCTTAAAAGTTACAGTGCAATGATAAAGGCATGTATATAGTGTACTATAGTGGACATTGGGATATAAAAATGATAAAAATAAGAAAATAAATGCAAACTTAGAAAATGGAAGAAAAACACAAAAATACACAAAAGTTGATTGAACCATAAGAAAGTGCGTAAAAATGTTGCGTGCAATAAATACCGCGAAAAACATCAGAAGACAATGCATAAGAAAAATTATACTTGGAGCAAATGCATGAAAAAAGTGAAAAGTGAATATGATCGGATCTTTAAAAGGAAGAAAGCATGCATTTGTTCAACACTTCATGATTTTTTAGCACATAGAGAGAAATAGAGTGACTACATTGTATAGCATTCTACATTGAAGCAACCTAGTATGTGAATTCGAGACAGTATGACTCCATCAAAGTTTGGCGTGCTAGGACAGTTCATCCAGATTACTCAGCAGGGCCAAAGGTGTAAGGAAAGAATGAAACAACATAAAAATGTGGTCGAGATAGAGGATTTTATTGTAAATGTGTTGAACCTGCACATAATATATCTATACAGGAATGGACATACACAATTGCAAATAAAATAGAAGAAAAGAGAAGGAGAGAAAGAATGGAAGAATTCTCATTAACAAAAAGAATGAATGATAATTTACATATGATATAATCTATAAAACTCAACCAATGAGCACTAGAGGAGAAGCCATTGAGCCATAGTGGTGGTCTAGAGTGATATGGACACACACCAATAGTGACGGGAGTAAAATTCCACCTAGTCTAGTCTATCGGGTAGTTACGGGAGTGAACTGCCACCTACCTGACTTAACTAATCTATCAGTCTTCAGTTAACTCATTGAAATGGAGTGAAGTGAGGAGGAGATCAGGGAATCATGGGTAATGCACTAGTCAGGTGATGATCCCAAGGAAAATGCACATTACTTGGTGATGATCACAATATTGCATGGTGATAATCCCAATGTAGCATCTATAATCCACTCAACTGATCAAACTGAAGTGAAAAATGAAGAGAATATTCTCCCTAGAGGAATATTCTTCCTAAAATATAGGAGACTGAATAATGACTAATAAAAATAAGAAAAAACTTAGGAAACAAAAATCCTAGGTGAGTGTGAAGTAACTCCAACATTACTACCTTGGACCAAAAATACATTAGCCCGACATAGGTCGAGGAAGAGACCTCCACAAAAAAACAAGGACAAATAGGGAAAAGCTTCGGGGATTAGAATGGAATTTCAAACCCTAACCCAGAGATGCCTACAAAACCCGATAAAACAATGGGATCACGATAGTCCCATTTGTTAGTACTAAGAGTCACCCTCAGATTGTGGGAGAATAAGCCCAGTACCCATCAGAGTTTTTGGTGGATGTTGGTTTTATATGAGTGGAGGTCAATGGAAAAAACTCAATATATGAATGATGTTCAAGACAGAACTGGACAAGAAACGCATACGGAAGCGAGGGGCACATTAAATACAGTCAGTGAATTGAGTTTAATTGTGAGAAAAGGGAAGACTTAGTGAGAAAGGTGAACAAGACTGCAATGGGCATCGGGATTTCAAGTAGCTTGGAGAAGAAAAACTCAGTCTCAAGATCACTCTTGAGCTCGTGCTTTAGACACTGAAATATGTCCAAACAACACAGTGACAACAACACAATGATCAAACCTACATCACAATGCAACTACAACAACTCGATTGTATCCTCCATGCTCGAGCCATTTAGTGTAAGAGGGATAAATATAACAAGGGAGATGGCTAAAACTGGTCACGATACCACTGTAATCAAACCTGCATTACAACATCATAACAACCCTCGACTAGATCCTCCATGCTCGAGTGTTTTAGCATAGTTTTTATAGAGAGATGAAAAGAATATGACTTCTATTAACATGAAAGTCTCAAATTTGGTACATAACCAAAGAACAGTTCTGGCATCAAAACATTACAAAATAGAGAGCTTTGCTCAACTAGTTGTCGACCTTAACAAAATATCAAAACTACTTATTTATTCTCAGAACAATTTGCCACTATCAGGAGTGTGATATGATGAAGTTACATTCAAAGCATTCCATCTACGAGTTTTTCTATTAGACTGAACATGCACTCCTATGTCAGATGAGAGCTCAGATTGACATGGGTTTTGCAATAAAATATTCCCATAGGGGTATCGCAGGTTGACAATTTAGTCCCCACGGCTGGGCCTTCCATGCCTTCCATTTATGGAGTGATCTGAGGCTTCAAACATGAGCTTTATTTTCATTAACTACCTCCTCGAAGACTGAACAATATATAATGCTCAGGGGGCGGCTATGCACTACTCTTGCATAGGATGCCATATAAGCACGAGATAGTGGGGTCTTCAAAAGAAGTTTGGATTCATACCTCTTTTGGGCCCGCAATCTATGACATTTATCCACATAGAATTTTCACCATACCATGGTTTCCATTGCCGAATCACTCAATAAAAATATCGCCTGAGCATGTTGCGTCCCCACAATGGATTGTGGCAGTAGGTCTCGTCCTAATCTATGATCTGAGTGAACCCACTAGATTTAGTGCCACTGCCAAGCTTAATCACCCACCAACTTTAGGATCTTCCAAAAGTATGTCTTGGGATTGGGCGCTACTTTTGGCACTGAACAATAACAACTCTCGGAGGATGATCTAATGTGGAGGCATGACGTCACTATGATGATATGTTTTGGATGGAGAGGTGACATGTGTCACGTGAAAACAGGAAAAAAGAATGTCTAAAATGCTTGAAATGAGTGCCATGTATCAGTGCTAGACGGATGCCATGTGTCTGTGTCGACGGCTACCACGAAATTGGTGCTCCAGGGCTTGGGTGCTAGCTCCTTTTACTTTGGCTCCTCTATGTTATTTTACCTAGAGATGGCGATCTAATGACGCGTGTCTTCTTGAATCGAATGACTAAGAATTACTTCAAGCCTCCGGACTCCAGCAAAATCAAATCTCAAACTTCCTCTACCTTCATCTTCTTTTACCTGGAGCTATGGATCTGATGATGCATGGCCCTCTTGAGATCGACAACTGAGATCCTTTTGACTTTGGACTTCAGGAAAATCAAATATCAAACCTGGGATTCCAAGGGATTTTACCTAGAGTCATAGATATATTAACGCATGGCCCTCCTAAGATCGACAGCTGAGATCCCTGAGTGCCTACGAGATTCAGACCTCTCAATAGTCAAACTTTATTTTCCCCAAGAAAATTCATCGAAGATAGGGATTTGACGACGTGTGGCTCCTGGATTTGGATGGTCAAGATCCACTTCGGGTCTCCAGGCTCTAGGAAGATCAAAACTCAAATCTTGCTTACCTTATATGCTTTCACCCGGGGCTATGGATCTGACAACATGTTTCTATTGCTAATCAACGAATCAAATTCACTTCAGGCCTTTGGGCACTTTGACACTTTGGCCAGTTCGGGACTTCGGGTGCTTCGGCATTCCGGTAACTTCGACACTTCGACCACTTTGGGATTTCAGGAACTTCGACACTTCGACCACTTCGGGTTATTCGGGCGCTTCGATAGTTTGGGACTTTGTGCCTTCGGGACTTCGGTGCTTTAGAATGTGAAACATGAAGAGTTTCTAAGAGGAAAAATCTCAAAGTGAGAGATTGGTTGCCGCATGTCCTTGCTGACGGATGGTCTGGATTCACTTCGATACTTTGGGCTTCAGCCCTTCAGAAGTTTTACACACTTCCCACTTCAAAACTCCCAAATATTATTTCCTCGAACACTTGGATCGAACACCATGTGCTCCCTTCAATATCAACGACTCATTATTACTTTGGGGCTTTGGGCACTTTGAAACTTTTTCTTGGGTGCTATACTTTGCATAACTTTGGACTTCTAGATGCCCATGGGCCACTGATCTAAATTTCTCCTAGAATATACGTCGATGAAGGATTACAACTTCCTGCTGATTTTAAGCCCAAAATGGGCTACTTTGAATGTCACCCTTTGTGTCCATGGCTATAGCCTATGTGAACAAGGATTTGGGTGACTAGCTGTGGGTTGGGAAAACAGGGAGACCAGTGATTGAAAAAGGAGACGAGCATTCATCCTTGGAGAAAAAGAGAGGGGATTGGGGTCGTGATTTCTTTCGGTTAAGATATTGAGGGAGACAAGGGCACATAAATGAACAAGGGCACACATAAGACGACTTTACACTTTGAAAGGGGACAAACTTAAGACTTGTCGATTCGAAAATGATAGAGACAAGGATAAATTACAGACTCGAGTATATTGACACACAACTATGGCCCTTGACAACCTTATGTGATAACATTTGTTTCCAAAGGGGATGGCATGGTCCCTACGAGTTGCCAAGAATGCACACTTTCAGTGCCTTAACTGTTGGGCTATGGATTCTAGCTCAAAAAAATTTCCTAAGAAAGAAGGGAAATATGTACACTACTCTACTAAAAAACAAAAATGAACACATGGGTTCCAGAAGGAACTTATTTATGTACACTCCTAGACTAACTTATTTTTACAAAGTTCTAGGTGAAATCAAACTTCCACCATAGCCACCCAGACTGAGTGGTAATATGATCCTTTTATTCACTGCAAATGATCCACAAAAGGTAAGGGAAGTATGACAACATCAAAAAAACATGTCTTGGAACGCTGGAAATACCCCCAAATGATGACAAAATGAATAATTTTGTAGGTTCCAATGCTTGTGGAAAACACATCTCTAAATACAACCCCACGGGGTCAAAACATCTATAATCAAGAAAGCTCAACTGGTAAGAAAATACCTCCTGCACTTCAACGTTACTCACCCATCGTTCGATGTACTCAGAGTGTATAGGTGGGTAGAGGACTGATGTGGGTTGGCTGATACCAGGTGATATTTTCTCATTTACAAGTTCAAGACAGGAGATAAACTGCACATTTAGCTCATCAATTTCTCCTTTGTCTACCCCAATAACATTTGCTATCTCAGAGAAAGAAGTTTCTTCATGTATATCCATGGAAGGATCTTTCTTCTATCATGTTTTTCTTGGTAGGATCTTTCTCTTTCATAAGAATATTGGTAGAATATGCTTTATGCTTCTGAATACTCATCATAGGTTGGTGAGAACATAAATTTTTTATCTTGCAAAGAAAAAAAAACAATCTCTTGATTCTTTTCTTGAACCATTTCTTCTTTTAAAACTGAGACAATAGGCATACTAGGGGCAGAAAATAATGCATTCATAGCTATGCCATCATCAACACTATCATCAATCATATCTGGAACGAATTCTTCTTGGGAAATAGAGAGAGAAAAATTTTCATCCGTATTTGCAAGATACTCAGTTTTATCCTTGCTTTTTTTCTCAATCAGATATTCACCATACTTATCACATGAGGAACACTCTATCATCTACATAATGTAAACTGCCAACTTTTTGCAACAATCATAAAAAATAAGATGAGCCGGGTAAATCTTCTCGTAATACAAATTAAAAGTATCGTGAAAATCCTTCAAATAATGGATACTAGCAGCAGGGAGATATAGACACCAACTGACATCTTCAATCAGGTGTCCCTTCCACTTTATCAAATATTCAAAATATGTATTCCTCTGGGTCTTCTTGCCAACTCTCTGATCAATAATCTTTTCCATCTATAGATTTTTAGCTACAGGCATCTGCTTGACCCACTAAATTTTCTTCTAATTATCTACCCCATATGTTTCATATTCTCTATAAGGATACAGGTCTACTACATTGAATATGGGTGATATGCCCACATCATCTGGAAATTTTATCTCATAAGAATTTGCTTCAAATTTTCTCAAAATCTTACACGGCCCTATCATTTTCATCTTCAGCTTATTATACGTTCCCCTTGGGAACCTTTCCTTATTGAGGTGTGCTAAGAATAAATATCCCACTTCGAATTGAATCTCTCTTCTATGTTGATATTTTTTGTGATTGTATTCCTGGTTGGAACTCTGCAACCTCTCTTTAATCTTATTGTGGAGCTCCTTCATCTCTTCTGCAAAATCTTTCACTCCAGCACTTCTGAACTCATTATGCTCTAAGTCTCTCAACTCATATACTCCTCTTGGATGCATTCCATACATTATATGGAATGGTCTTTGTCCTGTGCTCCTGTTAGGTGAGTCATTATATGCAAATTCCACTTGCGGCAGAATCTAATCCCACTGACTATGATGTTCAGCTACTAAACTCCTCAATAAGTATCCCAAGCTTCAATTTACTACTTCAGTCTGTACATCCGTCTGAGAGTGATATGCTGAGATAAAATATATATTCATCCCCAGCTTTTTCCATAGTTTCCTTCATAAATGACCAATGAATTTGATATCTCTATCTGAAATAATACACTTGGGTAAACGGTATCGCCTGGTTGTCGCTATACAAAACCGACTCTGTTGAAACTAGGTAGTGCCTCCATTTCTTCAATTCTTGTATGACTGCATAAAACGCTTTATCATATGTGGAATATTTCATCTTTGTCTCATTCAACTTCTCACTGAAGTATGCAACCGGTCTATTGTCTTGACTTAAGAATGCTCCAATCATAAATCCACTTGCATCACATCTCACTTGAAATGTTTTACTGAAATCTGGCAGAACCAGAACTGGTTGTCCAGTTATATTATCCTTTAACAGCTTGAAAATTTTCTCTGCTTCCTCTGTCCAATGAAAATATTTATGTCTCTTCTTGATTATGTCCATCATTGGTGCACAAATTCCACTAAAATTTCTGATGAACTTCTTGTAAAAACTGGCTAGTCCATGTAAGCTTCTGACTTCAAAGATATTCCTTGGCGACGACCACTCTTTGATTTCTCTTACCTTTTTAGGATCCATCTTAAACTCATTTGAAGAGATCATGAAACCCAAATAAACGAGTTCCTTCTTCATGAAAGATGACTTCTTCATATTTATCATCAACTTCTCTTGCTGCAACCTCCTCATTACTAGATTTAAATGTCTCAAATGTTCTTCCTCAGTCTTATTGAAGATAAATATATCATCGAGATAAACAATTAAAAACTTCCCAATGAAATCCTTCAAGACTTCGTTCATCAACCTCATAAAATTACTTGGCGCATTCGTAAAGAAAAATGGCATGACAAGCCATTCATACAATCCTTCATTCGTCTTGAATGTTTTCTTCCATTCATCATCTTCACTCATCCTAATATGATGATATCCACTTTTCAAATCAATTTTTGAAAAAACATTTTCTCCGCTCAAGCAACCCATCAAGTCATCCATCCTGGGTAAAGGAAATCTATACCTGATGGTGATTTTGTTTATCGCCCTCGATTTTGTACACATCCTCCATCCACCATATTTCTTCGGACTTAACACTGTTGGTACAATGCATGGACTCAATCTTTCTCTAATCAACCCTTTGTCCATCAAATCCTGGACTTTCTTCTTCACCTCTTCATTCTCCTACGGCGTTAGTCTATTTGCTACTTTGTTTGGTAAACTCACTTCTGGTATAAGGTCAATGTGATGGCTTATACTCTTGATGGGTGGCAATGAACAAGGTAAATAAACCACCATTATATCAACAAAATTCTCCAGTAGTTCTTGAATCTCCTCTGGTAGATCATCTATTGAGGTACTGGTCAAAATGACTCTAGTTTTTCTTACCATAGCAAACTACATTTCTTCATCCTTCTTGACTTCATCCAGAAGTTCCTTCCCACTCATGAGAAGTATAGTATTTCTTCTTTCTTCTTTCACCTTCTTGTCTTCAATTGACAACAACATATGTGTCCTAACATTATTATTCAAGGTGTATGTGTTCTTTCTCCCATCATGAATAACATTTCTTTCATATTGACAAGGCCTCCCAAACAAAAGATGACATACATCCATGTGAATAACATCACATACAATCTTATCTCTATACCCCCCTATCTTAAATTCAACTAAACATTGTTTAGTGACTGTTACCTGATGCCCTTTTTTCAACCACGAAACCTTATATGGGCTTGGATGTGCATCTATCTCCAATTCCATCTTTTCCATCATCTCTGTGGATACTAGATTATCTGTGCTTCCACTGTCAACAATCACCTTGCATAACATATTCTTGGTCTTTCAAGAAGTTCTAAACAGGTTGTTCCTCTGGATTGGATTCTCCATCTCCTTCTCTGGCTTCAAGAGAATTTTCCCCATCATTAAGGATCGTCCACCTTATGCATATTTTGCCTCAACATTTCACCTATGCGATTCTGAAATGTGATCTTCTCCTCCTCCATATCTTTTTCTACTGGGAAATTCAAAATATATTTGTCTGATCTTTCCATAGAAAAAACACTTTATTTCACCTCCTTTGCCTCTTCTTATTCATCTTTATCAAGGAGAAGTGTTCCTATCGGCATACTGTCCTCTTTGTGAGATTCCTCCCCTTTCTGGGTGGTTATGAGGTTTCTTTTCTTCATCCTTGGGCTTCTGTACTCTATCCTGGGCAATTTCTTTGACTCTGCTCTGAATTCTTCCTATGCCCCTTTGAACTTGCTTTTGGGTCGATTTCACTTCTTCCTTTGAAGAAATTTGATAAGAATCTTCTACATTCTTGATTGTCACCATGCTCATCTCATCCTGAATCTCATATCTCAGGCCATTCATGTATCTGGTGAATTTTTCATCATCACTCTCGTGATGACCATCTTTGATGTTTAACCTGTAAAATGCCTCAATGTATTCCTTCACTTTTATCCCTTTCTATCTCAAATTCTGCATTCTTCGAAACATGTTAATTTGGTAATATCTAATTATAAACTTGGATTTCATCTTGGCAACCATCCTGTCCCAGATTTTAATTCTTTTTTTTCCTTTGCAATGCCTATCAGCCTAGAGTTCATCCCACCACAGTGTTGCATGCCTATTCAGTCTAGTGACTATGTGATTAACTTTCTTATCTTCTTCGATATCCTCATAGTCGAAATATTTATCTAGATCCTAAACCAATATAGCAACTCCTCAACCTCCAAGTTGCCTTCATACATCCAGATGTCCATTTTTTATCTGGCCCCTATTCTTGCAATAACTTTGAATAGACATTATTCTGCAACATCTTTGACTACAACTTATTCTTCGACACTAGCTTCATTCTCACTTTTAGCCTCACTGATATCTACAGTATTAGGTGTTCACCTTTTTTTTGTCTCCATAACATCCAATCAGGCACAAAGTTCTCTCATTTCCCTTTCCACGGCTAGATCGGGCATGGGTCTCTCTTGACGTCTCCTCGACGAAATTGCTTCAATCTATCCACTCAAAATTCAATCACAACTGTCCTCTGTCTTCCTTCAACAAAAAATAGTAGTTGTTAGCTCTGATACCACTTGACGTAGAACCCCACCTTGGCAAGGTCTATTGACCTCCCCATCTTTGGATCTTCAAATTTCTGAGTTGAAATGGATTCTCAGTTCCTACTAAAACCTCCAACACTTAATGACCACAGTTCCTTTCTTAATCTCTGCCCATGTGAATATGCACTTAGACATGATCCTCCACTCCATGTGACCTCCGACGTGACCAAAACATTAACCCCAAAAGGTGCACCGTGTTTCGTGATATCGAGACTTTTGTTCTAAGTCACCCTAACTCCTCTGATTCTCGAAATCCCAAAATGGGCTAACGATACTTATCTCCTCCATTAAATCCTCCTGATGTGACCCTTGGCTATGACATGGGGCCCAACCTTTGAGTGCGTCAAGATTTCATGTGTCGGGACTTTGTAAAGTTAATTTGCTCCCTTTTCCCGATACATGAAATGCCAAAATTTCCTCTCCATAGATCAATGGTCTTGATTCCTCCACGATCTAACGGTCCAGATCACGTCGGGATTTTGCGTATCAGGGATTCATGATGTAAATATTCTACTCTTTCCCAAAGTCTGAGCCCATGATGACCACTTTCTCATATCGACGGTCCTGATTCTCACACGATCTGACGGTCCAGATCTCGTCGGGATTTCACATATCATGGATTTGTGAAGTGGCCCTCTCCCTTTCTCCTGAAATCTAAAATCACGATGACTTATTTGTCATATTGACGGTCCTAATTCCCCATGATCCAACGCTCCAGATTCTTCCTTCTCCTGTCGGGATTTCGTGACTCATGATTCCCAAGAACAACTTCCTCCACACTCCCGACTCTCGAAATGTTGATATTTCGGAGCGCCCAATCAATGACTCACATTCCTCGGGATATAATGGTTTTTATCTCTCAGGAGCTTGCGAGTGTTGAAAGAATCTCAGTATTATCCTCTTTGCTGATCTACTAGATCCAACAGTCCACAAAAAATTGGTATTTCTCCTGAGCTTGGTTTCTGTGAGCTGATTTCGAACCTCATCCTTCCTTTGAAATTTCCATGTCTCTATCCCTTCGAAGCTTGATTCTTGTTGTAAACTCAAGGATCCTAAGGGATTATTGCACACACTCCTTGTGGCCTTCATGACAACCTTCAATTATACAAACACTCCAACTCTATGCACTCCTTATGACATAAGTTCTTCAACCGCTCCCTTGGGTTGGAAAATTCTAAGACTTCAACCTGGCCTGTGCACACCTTGCACGACTCTGTGATATACTTTCACTTTTGTTGGTATAAGAACAACTCTATCTCTCCTGATATTTTCTGAGGTAAAACTCATAATCTCGTAAACGCACTCCTTGCGAACCTTCACTACACTCACAAGAATTCTCAAGATGAGAAGAAATTGAAACTTATACTCTCCCTCTCACAGGCTTCATACTTTCAACATGAAATCATACACATAAGGCATTGAAACAAATTCATAACAGAGCATATAAGTTAACTGTAAACATACCATTCAATAGATGCAAACAGTAACCATAACAACACCATGAGATTGGATCAAATCATTATTATATTAATTCAAGTGATTCTGTACATGTTTTCTATAGCAACAACTATCTTCTCAACAACTTCTGTAATCTATTCTCTTCTATGCTCTCCTATGATCTCTCACTCTATAGCTTCTGCTCTTCAACTCTTACAATTGAGAATTATGATACAATACATCTACGAGGGAGCTTTCTTGAGTTTTCCCTTCTACAAATCTAAGCTATATAATTGAAATTAAATACTACAACTACTTTACATTTATTACATTAAATGTCTCCAACCGAGAGATGAGAGCAACACTCAAGATCTACATTACAATCCCCAAAACATTTAATAAAAATTACATCCTCCCAACTATCACATTAATGTTTCATCTTTTAAATTTCAAAACATCTTCAAAATGCGTGTTGGTGCGTATCCATCTATACTCCACTTTTCTCTTGCTTGCGATGCTCCTGCATCATTCTCCCTTCAATATCAATGGCCCATGCTTACTTCGAGGCTTTGGGGGCTTCGAAAATTTTTCTTTGGCGCTATACTTTGTGCAACTTTGGACTTCCAGATGCCTGTGGGCCACTGATATGGATTGTTCCTGGAATCTCCATCGCTGAAGGATTACAACTGCCTACTTCTTTTAAGCCCAAAATGGGCTTCTTTGAATGATACCCTTTGTGTCCATGGCTGTGGCCTATGTGAACAAGGATTTGGGCGACTAGCTGTGGGATGGGAAAACAGGGAGACTAGTGACTGAAAAAGGAGATGAGTGTTCATCCTTAGAGAAAAATAGAGGGGCTTGGGGCCATGATTTATTTTAGTTAAGAAATTGAGGAATACCAAGGAACATAAACGAATAAGGGCACAAAGAAGACGACTTTACACACCGAAAGGAGACAAACTTAAGACTTGTCGATTCGAATAGGATACAGGCAGGTAAAAATTATAGACTCGGGTATATTGACACACACCTATGGCCCTTGACAACCTTATGTCATAACACTATGAACATGAGGAGGCATTGGTCGAAGACATCACCAACCAGCCAGAGTCCAAAGGGGAAGAAGAGGACGCAAATCCAGTAGAGGAAGAAACATATGTTTTGGAATAGAAAAGGAAGGCACGAGACCCCATGGATATTACACTCCCCTATCTCCCAGACATAGTCATTATGGTAGATGATATGCTAGGAAAGGTACCTAATATTAGGTACATTGACCATGATGTGTGAAATCCATCTAAGTTTCCAGAGTTGGCTGAGGAGAATTATCTAATAAACAAAGGGGAAATTGGACCCCTAGGAAATCCTATACTAGATCTCGTGTAGCAGATAACTGGTCTATACAACTCATGGATTATAAACCTATTGGACATAACGCATTTCAGGAGCAGTAAGAATGCCAGACTTTCTGTTAAAAATCTAGTCTCCTGCATCCATGGAGGCATCCTATGGATGGATATACCGGTGCAGATAGATGTGGCATTGATTTCCAATATCACAGGACTTCCCACATTCGACACGGAACCAGAATAATATTTAAATAACAAGGCATGTGAGAAATAAATGGAAGATTAGGTTAAAGCATAGTTTGGCACTACTCGGGGGAATAGAGGGATTATCACCAACAACATTACTGACAACACGATAAGGTTCACCGACAAGCTTATGTCTTATAAATTTTTGAGGAAATGTCATAGAGAGGAAGTTCCAGTAGGCATTATTGCAGTAGCCGCGCAGTGCATGAAGGGGGTCATGTTCAGCTGGGCACCATACCTATTGAACCATTTCTTAGTATATTGTTGATATGCACAAGATAATCGAACCAAGTTCCATTATTCATAGTTGATCGTATTGATATATTTGGAAGGGTGGAAGGAGCCCAAATTATCGACATTTTTGGACAAGATGGGGAAGTGTTATGCGGCCAGATACGGGTCACTCTGGAAGACAAAGGATAAAAAAATGCAATAGGAAAATGACATTATTTTTTCAATTATTCTAGAGGAAATACAACAGCGCACAGTGAATGTGTGGTGCATACTAATGGAGGTAGCGAAGGACACAGATCGGATAACCAACTTCAAGGCATTCAGTCATCATGTATGGATCCAAGCTTCCAAAGATCCCAAGAAGGCATGGCTCAAGATGCAGTACTACGTCATGAGAGAGGAAGTGGACTAGATCATTAAAGACTGGCCTACGCTGTGGAAGTTACCAGTAGATACACTATCCACGAGGACAGGAACAATGGAGTCCTCTAGGACTAAGGACAAGGTTAAATAAAGAACGTTAACAAGAACATGTCGCTTGACTGAAAATACTAGAACAACTACAACGTGAAATCAACCAACTGGGAGCAGTGTAGTACCAAAATGGTCAAGGAGGACACCACCACCAACAACAAGGGGAATCCAACCATAGACTGGGAAGAAGGATACTTCATAGGCTAGAGAAGAAAGAACTCAAGGTACCACAAGTGGGGTGCATCCTTCAAAGAAAGCATGGAAGCCCATGCAGGAAAAATAGGTGTGTAAGAAAAGGAAATATGAAATAGAGGACCCAAACATCACCCTAACAGAGGATGATGCAAAGCTCATCACACAAAAATTCCAATATAGGGGTGAATAAGTGGTTAGAATTGCAGGGGTGCAACAGGAAGAAATTATAGCCAAGCTCTTAGAGGTTCATGAGAACATGCAACAACTACAGAGCCAAGTAGGATCATAGACCACAACAACGTGAAAGGAAAAGACATAGAGGTTGTCTACATGGAAACAAGGAGAGCATATAGTGCAATTCCTCATCTAGGGTAGGGAGACATTCATGGTAATTCATTAAATGAGGTTCGATCAAGAGACTGCGCAAAAACCCATGGAGGAGGTAGAACAAGTGGAAATGATCATGGCACAAATACCTACCAAGGCCTTATAAGAGATATAGGTCAATGTCATGCATGAAGTATAGTCCAAGGCCTGTGTATATGCAACATACCTGGAGGTAGAAAGAGGATTCATGGAAATACTTCAAATCATATGTGACCAACTCACCACGAAGAAGGAGGAAGAAAAATAACATGCGGAAAAAATGGAACAGGGATTGATAGCAGTTTATGCTCGCATCCCAAAAAACACGCAAGCACCAAAGAAAAGTGCAGATGAGAAGATAAACCTGATCTCGCGGACAATTGACCATTATAAGAAAGATATCGAGAATCTCAGGAAAAGGATTAACCCTATGACTCCTCTCGAGGTTTACGAGCAGAGGAAAAAAGAAGATGCACTCCAAATAGTTGAGATAGGAGAAAGCATCAAGGTAAATTGAATAACTTTTCGACATATTTGCACATATATGCATGATCCTAGAAGAGGACGAGAAGGTCCAACAGTGGTACCAAGAATATGAAAGAGTCAATGCTGCCATACAGGAGCTCAAACAAAGGCAGAAAACAATGAGAATCATAGAGTGCTTGAAGGCCACTCAAGACATTAAGAAGTTGCAGACAGATTTGAAGGCAGTGAAGATGCAGAAGAAATAGAGACAAGAAGAATTGGAACCCCTCCAAGAACAAGAAGCCCAAATGATCGTGCAGTTTGAGGAAGAAAATAAAATTATGGCACAGGAATAGACAGAGGGTGCAACATTGATCGAAGAACAGATAACAACACAATCAATGGAGACGCTAACATGAAAATCCTTGTAGGTCAAGGAAAAAGGACTACCTGAGAATTCACTACCTAAGTCGCTTGGGACGAGCCACATTTCAGTGTTGGGGGCATGCTGGGCGTAGGCATACCTAACAAGAAAGGTTATTTTGAGTGCAAGCATAGTTTTGAGGAAGAAGGTCTATTTTTGGAAAGACCTAATTTTGGAGTCCGCACAATTGAAGGCAAGAAGAAAACATGCAGAAAAAGAAGGAAAAGCAACATGAAAGAGGAAAAGCAATGTGGGGCATAGGTAGTTAGACCTAACCATGTTAGGGCTGGGGTATTTGAAAAATATTGAAATGGATAGCCTACAAACTAGTATAAATAAGATCCTAGGAGGTCTAGGTTAGGGTTGTTCAAGAGCTAGTCAATATGATGTTATTGATAAGTGAGAGACTTTCAATTGTAATAAGGCTGTAGAATATCCAAGTAGGTTAGATTTTGAGGGTTATATCACAGGATGAGGAGGTGTGATATAGTCCACCTTGTATAAGGTATTAAGCCTATGTATGCTTGTAATAAGAGATATGTAATGCGTGCACCGCTATATTTTGCAACAGACCTAATGAAAGAGTAGAGAAGACAAATCTTTGTGGACATATCCCAGGAGGGGGTGAACCACGGTAAAACCTATATTATGTGTGATGTTGAATGCATGTTTACTTTATGTCTATGATTGATCATATTTACCTTTTTTCAATTAGTGAATTATGAATGAAATGTTAAGTTAAATATGTTAGAGTGCATGCATGGCCTAAAAGATGAATGAATCCTAGTAATAGTTGAATGAATAATCGGGGTAATGCATGAAGAGGGTAGAATACAATCCCAGATCCCTACTCATTCCTAGACTGCAAGAACTTGAACATTGCATTCCACCATAAATCTATCTCGGGTGAGACTGCGCAGTGCACTCTATGCACTTTATTGCCTTCTGGTTTACCAATATGGCTGATAGTTTTAGAGGGTTTTTTTGGAAACCTATTGAGATCCGAACCTGGGTCAACCCTGTAAGTAAAAGAGAAATAGATAACCAACATGTGGTATCTCATGGGAGTCTGAGTAGTTTTCTCATAGAAAAAATCCATGAGAAACCAATAAAACAAACCCACATAGATTTCTCTAAGACCACCCTAGCTTTCCCAAATGTCATTAAATTCCAAGAAACTTATGGATGCGATATGGATTGTACACCATAGATCATGTGAGACATAATGCACTTAGATATAAACCATTGATTTATTTCCCTGGATGAGGTGCGTTGAAATATTGACCCTCAATGCTTGGTCATAGCCTATTGTCACTAATATGAGAGCCTCTGACTCACACTTGATCTCATCTATATGATATTTAAGCTCCCATAGGCTTGTTTAAGATCCTTTTGCAGGATTTATCCATAGTTCCTTCTTTTACAACCTTTTTCCATTCAATAAAACCATTGTTAGGGTAGATTTTTTCCACAATATGGGATCCAATGGTCTTATTTTATTGACAGGGTAATATCTAAAGGTATAATTGCATCTGAACTAGAAGTTCCCAAGAAATTTTTTTAACCCTTTACTAACAGTCTCCATGATCTGACCCACTATATTCTACCCAATGAAATCAAGTTTTAATTTTGTAGGGGCCAAGTTCTTGGCCACATCCTAAGTGTCTAGGAGAGGTGAAAAATATGGTTGAAGTAGTTCTACATTAAATACAGGGTGCAAGATAAGGAAAGGGAGAATAATTCATTTAAAAAATAATTTTCATCCTTATCCTTGGTGATGGTCTAAGGCCCATATAAGAGTGGGAAGATATTTTGATGGGGTCATGTGAGGTGTTATTTATTCAAATACAACCATACCTTATCTTCAACTTGCGTGATACCTGATGTTGATCATGGTGTTGCTTACTTAGTGTTTTGTTTCTACACAATATCATGAAATTGTTGTTGGATGTGTTGGATTCGTTCAATGAATTTGGCTACTCGATTAGCCTTAGTCTGATCATGGGAGAACTCTTCCTCTAAAACTGCAATGGGAAGAGATACATCAATAGGGGACCAATGGTTGGAACCCCAAGTGCACCTTAAAATTACTATGGTCAATAGAACTATGGAGGGATTTTTTTAGCTACGTTGAACATAAGGAAGTTTCTCATCGCATGTGCATGGATATTTGGAATTGTACATCCTCAGGATATGAACAATCATCCTATTGAATACCTTTGTTTTTCCATTAGTCTATGGGTAGAAGACATTCGATTTGGTCAATTTGGTGTCCATAATAGACCATAGGATATAATAGAAAGTAGTCATGAACCTACTATATCGATCTTAAATATTGGTCTGTGGGAGCCCAAAATAAAACCAAACATGCTCAAAACATATCTTATTAGTGGCCTTGGCTATGATTCTCTTCTTTTAGGGTTTCAAAACTGCCATGTTTAAGAATCGATAGACGACCACGTAGACACAATAATTACCATGATTGGTTGAAGGTAGACCATACATGTAATCCATGGAGATGGACTCCCAATGCCTCTCAAGAGTGGGAAGAGCAGTGTATAACCCATGTTTATTAATGTCATTTTTGGTGATGGTACAAGAACTGTAGGATTGGATATACTTACTCACATATCTTCATAGCTTCATCCAATAAAAATTCTTTTGCAGTACCACCACAATTTTTTCCATGCCAAAGTTTCCTTCCAACCTATTAGAATATGAAAGATTGTGCTCATTTTACCATTAAAAATACCCTTGTCACCCAACCATAGGCCGAAGCCACCCTCCAAGCACCTTGACCTTGACAGAGAAAAGAATACTGGTAGCAATCCAATATCCAAGAGAGGATAATGCACCAAGCAAGAAGTAACCAAGCTGATCAGATAGTCCCACCCAAAACTTGGCGCAACACCTTCCCCATGACTTGTGTACAAAACTGTTGGACTGCAGTATGCAGAAACTTCTCTATGCAATTCTGAGAAGTGTGTCAAATGAGATACTAGTGTCTTGTATTTATAGTGATTCTGGTAGACTTACTGGGCCGAATTCTCCTTCTGGGTACTAATTAATTCATATTAATTATCTATTGTCAACCGACATCTTGTCTAGGGTTTCCTTCATTTCTTTGCTTCCTTCCGGAACATTCTTATCTTGTCAAAGGTCACAATAGAGGTTCATACCTCTTGAAGCTACCTTAATATTAACACTCCCTCCTAGCTAGGGAGGTATGGTATTGAACACAACTCACCATTCAATTGGTAGTATCACGAGCACTGTCATTATTATGAAACTGGATAATCTCCTATGACAACTAGTACAATATCAATTGATAGAACACACCTGTGTTTATCCATGGTAGTACACAACTAATCAAACCGTGACACATAGTCAGAAACAGTGGAACAAATCCACCACAGTAGTATATCTCTATTATCTCCATAACAATCATCTGATGCCAACCTGCACAAAAAAATATTGTGAAAATAAACTGAATCATCTGGGCCAATATTTCGCTCACGTCTATGAGATATGAAAGAATAAATGACCTCAGAGTAGAACAATGAGATATCTGGAATATTCTTCTCAATCAAGGAAGAATAATTGTCTTGTCTTTTGAACCTGGACCATTCCCCACCCTGGTACATTCTTCCTACACTAATAAAAGTGCACCCTAGAAAGAATGTATAAACCCTAAGGAATGCCTGTCCCTAATTGTTGAGCCTGGACCATTCCCCACCCTGGGCCATTCCTCCTACACTAATAAAAGTGTTCCCTGAAGAGAATGCATAAAACCTAAGGAATGATTTTCCAGACCATTTCCCTTGTTAACCACAAGAGGAAAAGATTGTCCTGTATCAACCTCCAAAATAGACCATTCCTCATGTTAACCACAATGAGAAATCGTTGTCCAGCGAGGTGGGCTAGTCTTCCTGAGTAACCCTCAAGAAGAGAGACTGCCCTAGACCACTCCCCATGTTAACCACAATGGGAAGTCATTATCTATGATACATCAACAATATGGGCCATTTCCCATGTTAACCAAAATGGGAAATCATTTTCCGTTAGAAATATCAAGCTACTCTCCGAACAAGAAAGAATCTGTCCAAGCTGGACTATTTTTCAATCTTGAAAAATAAATGTCTTCAATAATATTTTCAGTGCTCCTTCCAACCTGGAGATACATTTCTTCCCTTTCAGCTAAGGGAGTTATTTCCACGATCCCCATCTTCTCTCAAAAATATGAAAAATTTATTCTAGATAGAGGCTTTGTCAGGATTTCTGTAGTCTGCTCATCTGTGGGGATATACTCGAGATTTACCCCTCCTTCCTAGAATTTATCTCGAATAAAGCAGTATTTGATCTCAATGTGTTTCGACCTTTCATGAAACACGGGATGTTCTAATAATCTTATACAACTCTGATTATCACAATGTATTATGGTCGATTCTGGAATCTGATCAAATAAATCAGAGATTAACTTCCTTAGCCATATTGCTTTTGTGCATTCTTTACATGCTACGATATACTCTGCTTTTACTGTGATGAGTGAAACAAAATTTTGTTTCCTATTGCCTCAAGATATCATAGTGGATCCCAAGATGAAACACATGCCTAAAGTGCTCTTTTTGTCTTATGCACTTCCTTCCCAATCTGAGTCTGTCAATCCATGAAGTTGTATATCGCTAGATGGAGTATATCTTAACCCATAATTTATTGTTCCACAAATATATCTTAATACATGTTTTGAAGATATATAATGCTCATGTCTTGGTTCCACCTGGAATTGGCTTAGTGTATTCACTGTAAAACAAATGTCTGGTCGAGTATTTACCAAATACATCAATGACCCAATTAGTTGTCAATATAGAGATGGATCTACTGGATCAGAATCTGAATCCTTTACTTTTCTTATATCCGTATTTAGTGGAGTGTCCATGGACTTTAAATCCATCATTCCAAACTTTTGAAGGATCTTTATTGCGTACTTTCCTTGTCCAAGGAATACTTCACCACGCTTCTTCCATACTTCTAGTCCCAAGTAGTAATGCATGAGACCTAGATCGTTCATATCAAATTCAAAAGATAGTTCCTTCTTGCACTGGATGATGAGAGACTCGTCACCTGTTATGAATAGATCGTCAACATATAGTAGTAGAATTACAG
>SNQJ01S0083484.1:38360-48824 GCA_010110895.2 Picea sitchensis | reverse complement strand
TAGATCCATTTTTATAGGATCTCATCCTACACTTGTTGTATCTATTTTGATTTGACTATTTTTAGCAAATCTGATCCATCTTTCAAGGATCTAGATTTCATCTTGTAAGGCTATAAAGCCAAAGACATTTGGAGCACTAAGGGGTCAATCTTGGATACATTTTTCTACTGTTATAGACTCTTATTTGATAATAGAATCACAGTCTTCTTTTATATTCAATATCATAATTGCTCATGCATCTTACATTTCTATACTTTACTTCAGTTTGTCTTAGCTTCTAAAGACTGTCATCTCTTTATTAAGCTCATAAACTTGAATTGAAGGACTTCTTGCTATCTTGTATTGACCCTACACCTAGTTGTATTTGGTTATCAAGATTAGTATTCTTCATCCCCTGTTTAAACTATCTTGTCTGATTATTGATTTCTAAAAGCACTATCTTATTTGAATGTATGATGAGTTTTCCATTTCATTAGTCATTGAGTTATCCCATTGTTCCCAGCATGCCAAATTTACCATATTATTGAGTTACCAAGCATCTTTGGCCTATAACCCCAAAGAGTTTCTTGGAGTGATAACACCAACAACACCTCACAACCACTAGGGAATCCCCATATAGGGGATACTTATTGTTTTTGTTACAAAATTTCATCTTGAGCCATTAGGGCTGTAAAAACCCTACCTTACTTACTTTAATAACTCTCTTATCAAACATTGGATTTTGCTCAAAGTTCGCACACTTGTTCTCTTTGGTCCAACACACTTTTTGGAAAAGTTTGAGGAGATTTCAGTGGCTTATTTTATTTATTTAATACATTGAATTTTACAGCGATAAGGTTGATATAATTTTCTACAGACAAGTGTTTACAACAACCTTATCGTTTATGCTAAGAGTATTGGTTTTTCATCTTGAGTTTAGCTAGTCATTCACTAGTTTTTCTCTTGCATTTTATTATTGATCTTCAACATATATTGAGCATATTATAGTATCATTTTCTTGCTGAAATATACTATTATATATTGCTGAAAATTAGGGACAGAAAGATTATCTTTCTGATCCAGCTAACATATATTGTTGCAAAGTGTCTTTTCTTGTGTCTCGTGCAGGTACCATCATCCTGAGAAGTATTATACCTGTGGGGAAAAAATCACTTGACTTACAAGGCACTTATTTCCACCTTTCACTCCACTTATATTTGACCTATAGGGGATTCAATTCAACCCATATCAATCCCCCTAGGGTCACCATGATTTCCTCCCTAGAGTGACCTAGTCACCCTTCAAGTGAGGGACCTACATCGAGGTGACATTGGATGTAGGATTCCCAAGTTGTAGCACTTTCCTTATGGTTGGGTTAAGATTTTCCCAACCTAGAAATTGCGCTATAACATTTTGGCGCCATTGTCGGGGAGGATTTTGAATCCTCTAACAAACCCTAAAGACACTTTGGTGAGCTATCCCAAATCCTTTCCCTTAGATTCCTTGGTGACTCCACCCAAGGGGCGTTCCCTTTCCACCCCTCTTGATGAGCTCATATTGAATCTCATCTGGTGAATCCACCTTCTAGGAACCCACTTTTCCCTTATCCTTTTCCATCCTTTAGTGAGCCTTGAGCTCATATGGTGACTCCATTGAGGTATTAACCTAAATAATGGAACCATGGCCTCAAGAAAATTAGCATGCGAATTCCATAATGTGTATCCTTCTCTCAATGTTCAGAATATCCCTAGCTATCCAGATCATTGTCCAACAGAATGGAGAGAAAGTTGCCCCAAATTTCAAGGGGATCCATCTCTAGAAGTCACCCATGTCATGAATTATATGAATTATGAATCGATCTTAAATGTTCTACATGAATATGTGCTAATGAAAATTTTTGTGTCTTCATTGGAATCAAGTCAAAAGGATTGGCTTGCACACTCATGTGATCCAAAGAGTATCCCTTCTTCTAGGAAGTCCATTGAAGAATTTCTCAGGAAATATCGTCCAGCTACTCAAAGTTTGCCAAGATGCTTTCCAAGACCTCAAACACAGTCTTTGGAGAGAAGGTTTTCTGATTGATGATGAGACAATAGATGAAGAAAATATTGAAGAATATCTTGATGAAGATGAAGTATCTTCTCTTCCACTTGATGCGGACATCTAGACCTCTGATCCTCCTGCACATCAAGAAGAGAAAATGATAAGTTATAATCCTTTTGAAAACTTTGATGATGCCTTGTTCAATGACTACGGAAATGAAGAAAACTACCAAAATGATCTCGATGATGTTTCTAGTCACCCATGTCATGAATTATATGAAGCATGCATCGATCTTAAATGTGCTACATGAAGATGTTCTAATGAAAATTTTTGTGTCTTCATTGGAATCAAGTCAAAAGGATTAGCTTGCACACTCATGTGATCCAAGGAGTATCCCTTCTTCTAGGAAGTCCATTGAATAATTTCTCAGGAAATATCGGCCAGTTACTCAAAGTTTGCAAGATGCTTTCCAAGACCTCAAACACAGTCCATGGAGAGAAGGTTTTCTAATTGATGATGAGACAATATACGAAGAAAATATTGAAGAATATCCTGATGAAGACGAAGCATCTTCTCTTCCACTTGATGAGTACATCTAGACCTCTGATCCTCCTGCATATCAAGAAGAGAACATGATAAGTTATAATCCTTTTGAAAACTTTGATGATGCCTTATTCCATGACTACATAAGTGAAGAAAACTACCAAACGGATCTCGATGATGTTTCTCTTGTAGAAGGCCTGAATGAGACTTTGTTATCTGCTTTCCATTTTGAAGAAAATGAAGTTATCCAGTCTTATGAGGAAGTGATCAGCTCCTATGATACAAATGAATTCATGGAACAACCCTCAGATATAGTTGACAACCACATTGATAATTTCATACAGGTTGGGAGACATAGATGGGATGTGGGTTGCTTCATCATTAATATAGATCCCATTTATGACATTGAGGGTAGCTCTCAAGAAGAAGGGATTGAAATCTCATATTCATAGGACTAGCCTCCATGCATGTATGATTCAAATGTTTGGTAGCCCATTGATGACATGGTTACACATTTCTTCTTCCCTTTTGAGGATGACTTGTCACAACATGAGCTTCATTCATCCTTTAATACTTACCCTTTTGAGGATGCATATTTGATTTATGAGTATTCTCAAACATTGTGGTTAGGTTTCAAGGAATACCAGGATGTGGCCATTTTAGGGAAATTAGAGGTTCATTCTTCAAAGCGAATTTTTTTTCATCTTGGAATTTTTCATGGAGATTCACAAGGGAAGAGGCATTGTTTTTATACACTTGAGACTATTCCTTACCTCTTACCCTCTTCTCCAAGAGACCATGCAATATTTTTTCGATCTCTCATTTCCTCTCAACCCTCGACAATAAGTGACTCTTTATGTACCGATGACGAGGAGCCTTCATCTACATATAGTATCCCCTTTCAGAGATGGATTGATCAGTCTTGTGGCTACACTTTTAGGCGGGATGATCAGGATGATGGATTCTCTTTCTAGTAGGATTTCCACCCTGCCATCCATCTTCATGAGTTTTATTTCATGATCAATTATATCTGTGTTTATACTCATGATTATTATGTTCTTAACTTATCCTTGTTGTATTATATTATTAAGCATAGGGGGAAACACTTTGATAAAATGATCAAATGGTTGCACTGGTTGTATGACTTCACCTGACATCATCCAACACATGATATTCAGGGCCCCAACACCCTAGGTAAGTAGGTAAGTCATTTTGATTCCCTTCATTTGCATCTTGATTGCTCATACTATTTTAGATGCATTTCATTTTCATTCTAATCTACTTGCATATTGATTTCATGTTTAGCTTAGAATTTATTGAAAAAATGTCAAAAGATTATTTTTCTATCTTAGTTTGTTTGGATTATGATCATATGAGAACAAGGATGAGTAGGCCATCCTACACTTGATATTTTGATGTTTCCTTGTAGGAACATGTCTACCAAAATATGTTGTGGTTCTCATGCACTCTACAACGAGCACATGTCCCCAAGTAGGAGCCAGATGTTATCCCCATTTTGTGGATAACTAAGGAGATAATGTCTCGAGGCCCTCAGGTTGTCTATATGGAGTGCCAAGAGATCATATGACCAACAATACCCTTTTACACAAATGGAAAACCCACTCACCACCACAGATGGTCACAGTTTTTCATATGGCATCCACCACACCATATGGCTTCCAGAAGGTAATGGTCCTTGCTCCATGAGGTACAAGTCAGTATTATGGTGAGGATCATTTCAATATTTAATCCATTTGATTATGTTGTATATTAGAATTTCTGTAGATTCCATGATATATGCTTGGGCATGATTCCTTCTTTCCTGCTTCACCTTGGTGGTCGACATTGTGACCTAGTAAGTGGTTTTCCTTGGGGATGGGTTTGTTACTAGGAAATCCATTAATGATCCATCGTACCATTCTAGACCATACTTACCACTTTCCATCATTATTCTCCTCCATTTCCTTATTCTCTGGATTTTAGGGTGTATTGACCCAAGAATGGGTTGTCCCTCATTCTATGGGAAGAAGGGGCTAAAGGCCCAGAGGGGCTAGTGTTGGGTAAAATATAAAATAATTATATAAACCTTCGAGATGCTTCACCCAAGGATCACCCAAGAAAGAAATGAAACTCTTATATTTAAATAAAGGTGACCCACAATATAATAAAATGCTTAAAAGGTTAGTTGAAGGATATGAGGTCTCATCACGAGCCGAYCTATCACATCCATGGATATCTAGTGGTATGGCATTGTMATCCTCTAGTCACCAAACTAGGGAAATGAATCTCAGTTGCATGGCTAAGAGAAAAGGGGTCTCATAAAAAAACAACCTTCTCATTTCTATTAGGTATTTGTGGGTGACATTTCCATTATTTGGTCACCATGCCAGGGCAGTGACCTTCAATCTCTCCTTATTATTTTATAAAAGAAAATATAAAGAAAAAAATATGAAAGGAAATAGATGGGCTTGGAAAAAGTGCAATGTGTACGAAGGTACCACACACCCTCTATAAAGGAACCCATGAATGAGATTTTATGACTCCTTGTATGTCATGAGCCCTATGCCCATTGAGCCTTGACCCCATCCACCTTACACACTTTACATGGATTAGAGAGGGATATCATGGAATTTATCCTTGACCTAGGGCAAGATATACCCAATAGGACACTTCGTCAAACCTCCCATACTTAATCTTGATAGGTCACATAGTGTCTTCGAGCTGTTAATTGTTTGAGATGGTGATATTTGATGCACATGCTTGGAAGACTTATTTATTGTTTGGATTAACTTATCATGATGTTATGACTTGAGATCCTTGGAGGGAGTGTTCATTTGTCTTTCCAAGACCTAGTTGGTGGATAGTTTTGGGAGAACACAACTAACTTGGTGTTAGCAAAGAAAAATTGTCTACAACATTGCACACAATGGTTGAATAAAGACATCAATGCCAGTAGAAATTAGTACACCTAAAACACCAAAATCCATCAAAAAGGAACAAAAATATACACTTGGTTCAAAAATTAAACTGCACAAATTCACCAAAGGAAGCGTGCACATAATATGCAGGCTAACAAGTCCCTAAGCATGCACTATGCATAGAATGTGCAAGATGTGTGATTTTCTATGAGAAAATATGCACACTTCTCATGAATGACACATTTATGAATCTTGTCGGCCTCTCAAACACTTCCATTCTGACCCCAAACACGATTTGACACTCAGATCTGAGAAAAATCTATCTTAAAGGCTAGTCAAGGGCTAGGAAGTGCCCTAAAAGGCCCCTTGTTCACACTATGAACCAATTGTATCTTACCATGAATGGAAACTATAAATATCTTCCATATCTGTGCTAGAAAAATAATAAGTTCAAGGTATTTTTATGCTACAAGAATTCTTCTTAGAGAATCCTCTTTTCTCTTTGAATCATTCAAGCACTATAGCGAGGGCCATTCCACTCACCTTTTGAGAGGATTGGCATTATATTTCTTCACCATTTCCACTTGCCATTGCATGAAGAGAAGAGATATCTATTAGGTAACTCAAGATCCCTTCGAAGGACGAAGAGGGGATTCATAATTCCCTTCCTTAATGGTGTTAGCCTATCAATATATTGATCCATTGGTAGCTATACAACTGCCATTTTTTGTTTTTCATGGTTCTAGTTCTTGCAAGATTCTCTAGCATTTATTTCTCTTTGATTTTAGTTTTATTTCCTTGTTTCATGTGTATTTGGTTATCTAATCAAATCACAAACCTCTATCTTGTTTAGCTTACTTAACTAGGAAAGTAAGTGTTTTGTTTTTGCTCACCCATGTGACAAAACCAACACAACAGATTAGAGACCATACTAGGGATTGTGAATCAAATTCCTCCCTATTCAAGCCTTGAGAGCACTTGTTTCTAATTATTTGGATATGCAGGTACCAAAATTGGCCTTATCCAGTCTCCCAAAGTCAAAATTAAAATCCAAGGCAAGATAATTTCATTTTGAAATTTTTTTCCCGACGCGTGACAAGCAGTGCATGGATTTCGAGGCCCACAGGCGCACATTATGCACACTATGTTCTCTATGCCCATGATATCCTTCATAACTTTGTGCATTGTGTGCACTTAGCGCGACTGTCAGAACTACAGCCCGTGCACAAGCTCATTTTTTTCAAATTGTGAGGGTTTTATGAGTGGTTTGAGGGCCCCTTGCCTTCATATTTTAATTTCCTACACTTTGTAAAGAAATCACACTTCACTTAGAGTAATTTATCACAAAGGAAGGTTAGATAACATAAGCACATAGGGGTAAAAATAATCACTATTCTTCTCTTTTCTTTGTTCCCACATGGATGGCTCATTTGGCATTTAAAATTTTGAGTTGAAGTTATTGCTTTTTCAAAATAGAAATCAACTAATTTGGGACTAGAAATCAATTTTAACCCCCAAGTATGCTCTTCCCCCGCACCCAAGTGTGATATCGGGAATCCAAAAAGGTGGTTCAAAGGAAATTTCATCTCCCTTAAAAAATAATTAGGAGAGGACAAAGCCCCCTTAGGGTACCTCTTAGTTTTGGAAATCATCTTAAAGCTTTGTAAGGGCCCATACACGCCCACATGTTTGCAATCTTAGGATAGCTTCTAAAATATTTTCTAGTTTATACAACAGTCTAGGAAAGTTTAAAATATCAAGTAATGGGCCCATACATTCCCACATGTCTACAATCCTAGGATAGTTTTAAAATCTTTCTTAGTATAGACAACATTATAGGGAGTTTAAAGGATCAAGTAAGGACCCATATGTCCACATCGCTAGTTCTTTAGGGCTTTAAATATTCTGCAAGGTTGTACCAAAGAAACACAGTAAGCTAGGTAAGAAGATTTGTAAGGACCACAGGAAGTCCACATGCTACAATATCACACTTAACTTATTAAAAATATTTTTCACACTTTTCACTTTCTTGCACACAAAGCCACTCATCACACACATAATTTCTATTAGAATAGTAGAGGTCGAAGTAGGCTTTCTTTTTTAGTACTCACAAATTACTTCAAAGGAACTCAAAAATATCTGACTACTTCTTTGGAAATTATCCACACCAATTTAATTCAAACGAGGTTGGTGCATGAATCGAATCTCTCAGCCCACTCCATCTAAATATTTTCTAAGAACGCACTAAATTTTCCTCCACGGGAGGTGCCTAAAGAAGTTTTTAGTCTAGGTAGGATCTCAGGGGTAGGCATCCAAATAACCCTCCATTATTAGGTGCTCACATTTTGAAACAACAGAAGTTGAGAATATGTATCCTTGAAATCCTCCAAGTCAAGTGTTCCTATAACATAAGGCAGGGAGATACCCGTGAAGGGTCGAAGGCCGAGGTCCGATTGTTCTGTGAATCCCTCCTTGAGTCACCCAACTCTTGTGATGGCATCCATCCCATCACCCATTTTTTAGGGAGAAAAACTAAATACTGCACTTTGACCGAGGTACTTAGTGGCCAAACTTAGGATATCTACCCAGGTGGCGTTTGTGGGCTGCAATCGCACCTTGGTCATATTTTGTGTGGCTATTGGGAAATATTGCCAGCTCTTTTGGTACATGCACACTTTACCCCTCATTATAAATGACTAATTTAAACTTTACTAGTTCCCCTTCCAGTGGCTTTAGGCCCCACTATTGACTGTTATTGGAAGGCCCAATGCTAAATTTAGAGGAAGGATGATAGGTCTTTTAGGACATGAGCATTTATTTTTGTTTTTTCCCCCACATGGACAAAATCCACCTATCCACATGCTTTTTTATTTTACAGTTGATTTATGTCTAATGTTCATTTGATTACATGCAATTGTGAGTTATACTATATTTTGAAGGTCAAAAATATAAAAAAGCTCTTGTTCATTTATTTCTCTCTTGTCACCATTTTCACACATTCACTTCGCTAGTCAGAACCATAGGAGAACCACAGAAGCCCCATCATTATAGATGCTTGCAGAATCTCCCTCCTATTCTAGGAGGAGTCCCTAGTCTTGCAAACTCATCGACTCCACCATATCACACCCTCGTGAGTGATACTATCTTGGGATTAGCTTTACATGGTTCCACTTTGCTTGGGTCAAATACCCAAGGCAATCCATATATTGGTTCTCCTTCACAAGGAGGCATGAGTCAAACTTCTTCTCAAGGGAGAAGTACAAACCCACCAAATCCCTCTCAAAGGATAGGTCCATTACCTACATACATAATGGCTGGAACTAATCCTCCACCAAATCCCCCTATGCCATACTTGGCATCCCTCAAAATTCCTGATTTAACCAAAATCATGAATGATCCCATTTTGCATGATGCCACTTGGCCCAATATGCCTACCAAATTTCCTTCATATATTCCAAAGTTTGAAGGAAAACCACGAGAAGACCCCGCCAACCATGTTATGACCTTCCACGTATGGTTCTCTTCAAATAATATCATGGATGATTCCATCCTCTTGAGTTTATTTCAAATAACCCCCAAGAAAACTATCCCGCTGGGGGAAACCAAAATCAAGGCAACCAAAACCCCCAAGGGGGAAACAATAATAATCAACCACGACAAGGGAAGAAAAATAACCTCATAACTAACTTCCCTTTCTCTCTATGTGGTGAGTATGGACATTATACTCACCATTTCCCCCAAATTTCCCATTACAAATGGATGAAGGAATCCATGAACACACAATGCCCTCTGGCACCCCCTGCCCCTCAGCAGTCCCCACAACATTATTTGAAACCACCTCCAACCATTTTTAAAAACCCTATTCTAGACCAAGGTGTGATGAATACCCAACAATATATAATTTCGGCTCCACCACAAATGGGGCAATATAAAAAACTAGGTCCCAATCAACTTGGAAATCTAGTTGATCACAATATCCTCCATACGAATGAGGAAGTGATTCCTCTGCAACCACACATCCATTCATATAGCCTGCCTCCTAACTCTACCCTAACCACCTCAGAATAAGCTCTCGCTACAGCCGGACAACCATTGGTGATTCCTCTCCCTAACACTGAACCAAACCCACGTATACCCCGTATACCTTTACGGCGAAATGTACATAACCCTCATGCTATGGAATCCCATAAATACATTGTGGTCAATGACTTAGCACAGTCTCGTGCAGCCTTGTCTCTACTAGAGGTCCTCCAAAACTTTCCATCACAACAAAAATCCTTTATTTCTTCCTTAGGGGACATCGACCTAGATGATACTCGACTCATCACCTTTGATCTAGACAACGATGAACCATGTCTCTCGGCTCTAGTAGCCTTCCAGATACTAGTTAAGATCCATAACATCATAGTTCATCGGTGCATCATCAATGAAGGTGCATTCACGTGCATCATGTCCAAAGTAGTATGGAAAAAACTCAACTCACCTGATCTAGTACCATCTACCATCACTCTGAGAGATTATGATGGTTGACCATCATCCCCTGAAGAGATTTTCAAAAATGTCCCCGTAGAACTTGGGGGAAAAACCATCCTCATCGACATTGAAGTTATTGATGCCCCACTTGATTACAATATCTTCTTTGGACATAGCTACATGTATGTTATGAAGGCGATATCCTCTTCTGTGTTTTGTACGATGATGTTTCCCCATAATGGGAAAATCGTCACCATCAACCAACTTACATATTATGAATGTAATCATTCGTCCAACATTGATAACATCCTTCCCCTTGTCCGCACTAGCTCAGATTCCTTTTCAGTCATCAAAATTGGTCCTGGAATATTCAAGGACCCATCCTTGTTAGGGACTTATCATGGAGCACCACCTCTCCTAAACCCTTCTGTTTCAGCACAAGTGTGTGTAGTTTCCTCTAACGAAACAGATATTGGAGACAATTCTCCACTCACTGAGCCCCCTCCCC
>SNQJ01S0083483.1:50988-69854 GCA_010110895.2 Picea sitchensis | reverse complement strand
ATCCACTTAACCTCATTTATGACTCATTCAATATGCCAATACAAGTGGAAAAGACACATGAACATGCACTCAAATCCTCTCTTTGGGATAGGCTATCATGCTTTTCAAATGTTCTTACAAGCACTCTGCTTCATTAAGCCTAGTAGAATGATATGGCATAGAGAATGTGTGTTTATGTTTTCAATTTGGTTGGGTGCTTGGAAATCCTTATATAGACTATGGATGAGAGGTCTAAGTCTTTAATTCTTCTTGTTGTGCTAGAGTGTCATTCTTGTATATGGAAAGAATGGGGGACTCTTCTAGATTTAGGTAGTGTTCAATTATAGTCTTTTCCAAAATCACTTTGGACATTTGACGGTGGAGGTCTATATTCCCAAAATTATTTGTGGCCTCAAGTCTCATTTGCAGGTATCTCCTTCATCTCTTTCTTCCTTTTGGGTCTCTAGTGTTGTTTCACATTGTCTAGGTTTACTCCTTTAAAGTTGAATTCCCTTTCTTACTCTGAAGAAATAGCGGAAATTCATTCAGATTATAGTATTGGGAGTAGGGTTCCTAATTTTCTTATCAATCCAAAAGTATTAAAGGGACTCTCCTAGTCCTTCATTGGGCATAACAAATCTATATGCTCCAACTAATTTGAGAATTATAAGCACCTTGTTTCATAAACTACTTCACGAAATTGTGAAATGGATACCCATGACCACCCAAATAGATGTGCATTCTATGAGCATTCTACTCTCCAAGATTCATTTTAGAGATGTGAATGACATAGAAATGATGGTTACAAAACTCTATCTTTAGCAATAAGAAGATGGAAAGCTTGGAAAATGATTGGGAATAGAACTATGCAAGTGACCTAAAGGTGACTAGAAGGAAAATGTTCAAGATGAAAGCCTAGTTGGAAAAACACAAAGGAAAAATTGATCTTCTATAGGTTGGGGAATAAAGTAATAGAGAGAAGCTAGAGGAGGATGAAGGCATGATTATGGAACTTTATGAGAAAGTAAAGCACTTGGGGTTGAAGCAAAATCATGGGATAGAGGAGTTGAGGAAATCTACATCCCTTGTTGCATCAATTGGTTCTTTTGGACAAGACTAAGTGGTGGACATGGAAGAGGAGACAATGGAGAAACAAATAGAATAGGCCAATAATATAAACCCTTCTTTCCTATCTTTAGAAGTGAGAGTAAAAAAATAGGCTCGTTTAGGGTTTGGTAACCCAAATGTTTGATTTTTTTTTTTTCTAATTTTACTTGTGCTTAGACAATATATAAGGATTTGTTTTAGGTTACAAATCCCGGGAAAACCCCCTCCACTCATTTTGAGGATGGTACCCAAGGTAAATCCTAGAATCTTTAGGGCACAAGACTAGTAAAAAACAAGGCTCAAAGCCATTACAATAATATTCTTGTTAAGAGATCAACATATCACTTGCAAAAATTGAACCTGGGTGGGGAGGATAACAATTATTCCTCACAATCACTCGAGCTAAATCCAATTGACCAATATGTAAGGTTTTATACAAGCTAATTAATTAATAGTTGTAGCAGTTTTTTGAACATAGGGTAGTCAAGGATTAACTATCAACCCTTAGTTAGTTTTTCGATTTATATGGAGAATTTTGAATTGTGGGACTTCATATTTGTTTGTATTAAAACGTTGGACAGTGTGTCCACAACCCCCTCTTTTATTATTAATACAAAAAGCATATATTTTCATTTTAAAAAAATAAAAAAAATAGATAATAATCATCATCGTTATAAATTTTATTGCTAATATTAAATTAAATAATAATAATAATTGATCAAATAAAAATATTTAAATCATAATAATAATAATAAAATCATGAATAATAATTAGATCGTAACTTTGATGCTAAAATGACGCAATTTTGATATTATTTTGATGCAAAATGTATTTACTTCAATTCTAAAATGACATTAATATGACACAAACATAATAATAATGATGGAAACTCGACATTAACACGAAGGAAAAGGAATGATAACAACCCAAACCTGACATTAACATGATGCATGTGTCAGTGTGATGCAATACAAATCTTACAAAATAAAAATAATAATAACAATGTGTATGTGATGTTAACACAAGATGATACTCATGTAAAACAATGCTAATAAGATGTAAAAATGATAAAAATATTTAAATCATAATAATAATAATAAAAATCATGAATAATAATTAGATCGTAACTTTGATGCTAAAATGACGCAATTTTGATATTATTTTGATGCAAAATGTATTTACTTCAATTCTAAAATGACATTAATATGACACAAACATAATAATAATGATGGAAACTCGACATTAACACGAAGGAAAAGGAATGATAACAACCCAAACCTGACATTAACATGATGCATGTGTCAGTGTGATGCAATACAAATCTTACAAAAATAAAAATAATAATAACAATGTGTATGTGATGTTAACACAAGATGATACTCATGTAAAACAATGCTAATAAGATGTAAAAATGTTGCATAATAACTGAAATTTTATATTTTGGATGTTATTGTGACTCTAACATGACACAAAAATAAAACCCACATCGATGAAATACAATGCTTGATCCAGGTGGATATCTATAATATCACCTTTTTCAACTGGCTCAAACAGCTTTCTAGCAATTTTGGCAATTTATCATTTTTAGCAGTTTTAACTTCGGTCATTTTGAGGGCCTAAATAAAGGTTTTCTGATCAAGAATCTCAATGATTTTCAAATGCATGCATTGAGACCCCAAATTAATCTCCTCGACGATACATCTCCAACGAGCTATCACACACATAAAAAAGAGATCGTATGCAAAGTTACAACTCTGGGAAGTTTATGTACTAACTACTCCAAACAGGCCCATTACGACTTTTGGCGCTTCATCTCCTAGGGTTAGGCTTTTTGATGTCTATGGTTTTTTGCATTCATGTTTATTGTAAAAGGCCTTCGTGAGTCTTCATTGGTAATCATCTTCTTGTGAATGATTGTAGCTGTCACATCTCTTCTCGAGATAAGTCGCCACCATTCTAGCGTAGTCTTTCACTCAGATTTTTATACCTCAGACATTTATTTCATTAATAGAAATCATGTATTACCTGTGATATATGTTTCTATGGTTGCATATATGGATACATTTATGTTATATTATTGAATATCCTCAATATCTCTGCTTCTTTATTATATCTCCGGCCTCATTTTGAAATGGTAACACCTAGATCGGCGAGACCGAGCAGTCGCTTCCCCGACCATTTTTTAGTGTCCCCAATAAGGTCTAAGTATAGCAAGTTGGGTCTCTAGATTTTATCTCTTGAGGACAATTGTTTTTTGCACACCCAAGAAACCCTCCAATAAGAAGAAAAGAAAACGACGGAGCGGGTGATCCTATTAATTGTTTGAGCAAGCCTCACGCATAGAGGGACTAAATGATGGAGAAATTTTCCCACATCCTTCAATGCCTCGTGATAGCAATAGACACATGTTCATCAAACAACCAGTTTGGAAGCACCTCTCCTCTTACAGCATGTTACCTTGATATATTCCCATTTGAAGGTCAAATAGATGTGGATGCCCTAGACAAATGGTTTAACTGTTAGAAGGTTATTTCTCAGTTCATAATTTTTCCGACAGTAAAAGATCACCTTCACACTCCTTAAAGCTCTCCCATGTCAAACATTGGTGGAAACTTACCAGAAAAATTCCACAGAGGATTCTCAAATATATGGGGCCGAGCCCAATTTGGATTTCGTGGATGCGGTAGCGGTGGCGCATACCCTGCTGGCAATTATGAGGACAAGTACATGAGATACACCACACTGCGACAAGAGAGGGGCCAGCTCGAGTTCACCACCTTCCATACCTTGCACACCCTCAATATGGGTATCAAAGACTCTCGAACGACATTTGGTTCTCAAATATCATGCGGGTCTCTACACGTATACATCCAAACTAAATGGGATTTTCTGGACATCTCATCACTGATGTTGCTTATTGGATATGTTGTTAAAATCGAGAAAAAATTAAGCACTAGAACAAACGGGATTTCAAGTCTACAAGTCCGCAACAACCAAAATATGACAAAGATGTCCCTAACAAATAGTCTCCAAAACCACGCCACAAGAAAAGAAGGGTCACTCTGGAAGATGAAGGACACCGAAAAAATGGTGCGGTTTCCACAAAAGCCTCCGCACAACACCGATGAATGTCAGCCAAAATAGTCATTGGTGGTTGAGATCAAAAAGACAAGGAGCCGAACCCCCATTCTAAAAATACCGGTAAAGATGATTATCGACGCTATAATTCCCATCGCTATTGTCTCGACCGCACAATTCAACTAGAAGAACCAAGAGATCCCTCAAGAGGGGAGCACCTTTTTCATTCACATATGGGTGAAGGGGATCCCAATGCATTTAATTGTTGATAGCGGCAGTTAGAAGAATCTGATCTCAACAAAGGTCGTCAAACAGTTGGTATTGTCAACAACACCACACTCGCATCCATATAACATCAGGTCACTAAGGATGAGATCTTCGTCATCCAAAGAAGGTCAATTGTCATACGACATCCAACCCTTCAAGGATGAGGTATTATGTGATGTTTCCACTATGGATGTCTCTGATGGATGTTTTTGGCCAACCCTATATGTGGAAGCACCATGTTGTTTATGAGTCTCAATTCCACGTTGTCATTGTTTCTCTAGGGGTCATCTCTACGTATCATCACCCTAGTTCCAACCACCGCTCCACCTAAAAGTGTCACAAGGTAGTATCTCATACTACAAAATTCTCAATAATCTGCTCAAAAGGTGAACAAAAGGATACCGCAACCACTATAGCCTCTACCAAGCACCTTCTATCCAATGTAAGAAGGTCAATAAGATGTAGTGCGTAAAGATTCCTCTCGGGCACAAAAATAATATCATGTATCTAGACTTTTAAAATGTCCAACCCTTCCAAAAATAGGTTCACAACATCCTTCAACAAGCTAATGCAAAGTACAAGAAAGACAACTAATTCAACAAGGCAAGCAACTCACCAAGATTCGACTAACAAACACTTTCTCCTCTCCCCCGCACTCAATGCAATGGAGACCATTTCTTCCTATGAGGGATGATTGATCCAGTGGATATTGGTGGCCACTCCACCTTTTCCAACCTGGCTCTCAAAACAGCTTCGGACAATTTTGGCACTTTACTATTTTTAAATTAATTTTAACTTAGCCATTTTGAGGGCCTAAATGAAGGTTTTTCTGGGATCAAGATTCAATGATAATTGAAGGTATGATTGAACCCCCAAAATGAATCTCCCTCATCTATTACCTTCATAATGGTTATCATACTAAATGAAGATTGTATGCAAAAGTTATGACCCCGAAGTTGATGTACTAACTTTTACCCAAATGGGGGCCTACATGACTTTTGACGCTCATCTCCTAGGGCTAGTTTTTGGGATGTCTAGGGTTTTTGGCGCATTCCTATTTATTGTATATAAAGGCCTTCGTGAGCCCTCATTAATCATCTTCTTGCTAATGCTAGTAAAATAGCCACACTTTCTTAGAGATAAGTCGCCACCATTCTAAATGAGTCTTTCAATTCTCAGATTTTATAGTCTTTGTACATTTCTTTTCATTAATAGAAATCGTGGTATTATTGTATATCTATGTTTATGGTTGCATATCCTATACATTTCGTTATATTATTGAATATCCGCGGTAATTGCGGCATTTATTTATTATATAACCGCTCTCATTTCGCGTCGAAAATAACTGATCAATGCTACTACAACACAAGTAACATGCATATGATGCAAACTTGAAACAAAAGTGAATCTACAAGTGTTTTTTTCAGAAATATGCGACGTGACCTGACGCTAATGGAATGCAAATAAACTATTTACATTTTATTTTTCAATGCTATGGTGTCACCTTGTAAAGCATGCGTTGAAAACGATGATATAGTGTTGATGCAGGATCAACACAAAATTGATGCAAATAATGATGTCCTCTTTAGCATTTCTTTTCTTGTCGTACAAACTTAAACTTTCCCCCTAGTAAAGTACACTGGGAGATGATGCTACAATCATGTATTGTAGTAGTGTGTTTTGAAAAAAATACCCCAAGGGATAAGCTTCCTACTATCACAATTGTTTATAATGACTTTCTCATCCTTATCCATATACATGGAGACTTTTCTCCTCCATACAACTATGAGTTCCATTTAGCTAGAGAAAATTGCTTTGCCAAAGAGTTGATCTAATGGATCCATATAGTAGTATAGTATTGCTTCCTTTTTCCATCCTCTCTACCACTTATCAATAATCATGCATATTCATTTTGCAAACCAATCAACCATTATGTTAGTTGGTAGAAGGGTTACTACCTTTGTGAACACTTACATTGGCATAAGGATCATGGTTCATGGTAAAAGTGGGGAAGGCTAAGCAAGCATGCATATTCATCTTGCAATGAATGAACAATTATGTTACTCAGTGGGCCATTACTTTTGTGGACACCCCCATTCGAATAACGATCATAGTTCATGGTATGTTGGGAATTATATGTTGTTTCGAACCAAACCTCACTATCAATGTGGGATAACACACAAAAATAGATGAGATTTTATAGTTGTAGAAATTGTTCCAAGATGCCAAACATGGCTTGTCTCATTGTTTATTATCATGTTTTATTATCTAAATGTATGCACCCCTACAAAACACATATTCATCCCACAACTAATCAACAAGTATGTTAGCAGGAGCGTCACTACCTTTGTGGACACCCTCCATTGGCATAAGGACCAATATACATCCATCTTAATTATGAATCTATTAAATATTGAGATGGATAAAAAATAAATCAACGCCCAAACTTCTCAGTACTTAAAATATCAAGGTTAAGATAGATCCATGCTAATTTATTTTATTATTATCATTGTGACCTTTTTTAAATTATTTTTTATTATTAGGTTGACATTTTTTCACATTTACAATTCATACCTTGATTTATTTATTTATTATAAATTTAGTTTATTAACATTATGTTACATGTTGTAAGGCCTCCCACGACACCAACTGAGTGCACAGGCTCCTTGGGAAGATTCGACGATGGAACAAATGAAGAGCACAAGGAAGAATGAATTGGTTGGACAAACAAAGACGTTTTGATGTTGGTAGGAGCACCTTGGGTGCACAGTGGTGAAATGCAACATCAAGGGGACACACACACCTTACTTGCCTTAGAATTATTGACGGAGACTTGGGTTGCATTGGGGCAAGGCTGGGACAACTTGGGAGAATGCCCGAGAAGTGGACCTATATTCCCTTGGCAACATGGGCGCATCAGAGAGGTTGGACAACCCCATTGGCACTCCCATGAGGAGTCACGACGATCGACACGAAGATCACACAAGGCAAGGGGTGTGCACCAAAGGATGGGGCACACCAATCCAAGAAACAATGACTGATGGGTGCACAAGGATTGGATGGGAACACTAGGTCCACAGATGGTCATGACGGTCAGTCGAGTGTGATGATTCGCGAAGGGGCACAATGCATCGAAGAGATACGACATTTCACACAAGTGACCCTTCGAGTCCATATAAGAGCAAAGGGCGCTCAACTAGAAGAGACAAATTTGGAAAGAACTTAGAGAAAAGGAGAGCTCTACGATTTTGAGGAAAATGAAAAAGGAGGAACTCCTTCAAGGAGCCAAGTTGCTCCACTCTGGGAGGACTTGTGTTTCCTTGAGGAGGAGGATTCGACAAATAGAGCTAGGTGAATTTCTCATGGTAAGATTTTGGATAAGTATGGAAACGTAGGTCTGTGGAGGCATGTGTGAGGCATAACCAAAATATGTGAAGTCCGTTGAAACAAAGAGGCAAAGTTTGCGGAAGCAAAGAGATAGCACGTCTACGGTTGAGGGCACATCTCAGGTGCACGAGAGGTGGCAATAGAGACAATTGTGATGGAGAGTATTGGTGATGATTTGTGTATGAGTTTCTTGGTGAGGTGAGGCAAGTCGTTTGACTATGCCTTGTTGTAAATTGAGCCGATAATGCTCATGCTGTAATTGTTCTACAATAATAAATACTTAGTCGGGTGTTAGGCACGGTTCATGTCACTCACACTATATCTATGTTTGTCTTTTGTTTGTTTTGTTGTTGTTCTCTTGGCTTCTCATGTTTTTGGATGTATGGTTAAAAATTACTAAGTATTAAAGTAGTTAACGAATGTCTAAGTATACAATATTTTCATTAGAGTAGGAGTGTGACTCGATGATATCCTAGAATGGAGTATGGGTATGATCTAGGTGAAGAGGCATAGTCTGAATGAAGTAACCTTGGTGTTTCCAAGAATCCAATTGTGAAACATCTCAATATAACTCGCCCTCAAGAGGTGTACGATTGCAAGGCACATGGTGGAGATGTGACAGATGGTATCAAAGCATATTTGTTGCAAAATTTGGATGAAGGGGTTTGTGATCTCTTCACCATTATCTCAATGATATATAGTATCAGAGTATCTTGGTTCTCTTCACCACTCTTGCATTCAAAACAACTATGGCGGGGTGCACTTGTTGAGAAGTTTGTTCATTGCAAAGGCAATTCAGTGGGAACGTTTGTAGAATTGGTCAACAAGTCAGTGTAGCAAACTTGTTCCTCGTAGAATTTGTATCAGATTTGTGATAAAGGTTCGGTTGATGGTGTGATGATAAGGTTGAGCTAGGCACACACCTTGTGTAGACTGAGAGCAAATTTTATGGTGGAATAAAGCACTTGGACAAGGTGGGTGATCACAAAACTAGTCATAGAGTTCATCATAAAACTTATCGTAGAGGAAAACTTTGTTGGTTTGATTCATGATAGAAGTCAGTACCAGACCTGTTGTGCACACCTTGGAGAGACCAAGTGAAATTTTTTTTGGGAGAAATGAGCACTTGGGAAAGGTAGACAAACGCAAGATTCGTTGCATGACTTGTCATAGAGATAACTGCATAAGTGATCACAAAAGCGAAATGCAGAGGGTGATCGCAAAGGGGATAAATTTTGGGTTGCAACAAGGTGAATCACTTAGGTGCATTGGATGACCTAGGGTGAGCTAGAGTGGATATGCAATAGGCAATTGGTTGGGCACATTTCCTTCATGATGTCTTCATACCATGCATCATCGAGAACAAGAGTTGAGTTGAGTTGGGTTGTTTGACAAGATCGTAGCCTTAAAATGAGGTAGCTCTTGGTAGAGTTATGAAAATCAGTTAGTAGAATTATGACTTGACATTTGGGAAGTGAGTGCATGGTTTTTTGAAGCAGAAGCAGTCAAGGTGTGGATATGGAAAGACATTGGAGATGAGTTCAACCAGTTGCATGTGAAATTTGGATTTAGACAAATTTATGAAGTGGACGGATGGATTCATCCTTGTGTCACAGTGGAAGGTGATTGAGGTGAGTTCATGCGGAGAGTTGGTTCCTTGGGAAAGCAGAGGCCTGGGGCAATAGACTTAGAACATGGTTGCAATGAACAATGTTTTTGAGAAAGGTGTGGTTGGCTTGAGTTCTTGCATTTTCCAAGTATTGTAATGAGTTCTTTTAAGGGAAGACAAATGACCTATGGTTCAAGTGCATTTCATTTCCACGATAAAAACTGACAGACTTGAGGGTGACTCAAGTGGTGTAGACTCAAAGAAGTATTGTATCAGTTTAGGATGCCTTGTTCGGGTGAATTTGTGAAAGAGCTTGGGAAGAATTGCTTGGACGATTCATGTGGTGGACTTAGGAAGATTTTCATGTAGTCGTGGAGGTGGCTTGGTGAAGTTGCCTAACTCTTCGATGAGGTGTGTTGGATAGGTCGTTGGGGTGGTGGGCAGTGAAGTCTAAATGTGTCACACTTGAGAGGGTGGGTGAGGTGCCCTAGTGTTTGGTTCCGTATCTAGTTTCATTGGGTCATGTGATGGATTGGCATTCATAACTATAGTACCAAAGTTTGGGTGCTTACAATGGGTGCAAGGCAATTTCATTCCAAGAGATAGATGGAGTCAACAAGGGAGTCAACCAAGAACTGTTGGCAGTCAACTTGAATGAGTAGAATGCAGAACAAGTGACTTGGGTGGTGTTCGCTTGCCTTTGGTACGGGACATTGGATGAGTTACAACACACCTTGGTGAATTGTGAACGATTGTGTGATGACTTAGAGATATGATGAGGGTTGTTGGTTGGAGTTCGAAGAGTATTGGTTCGAACATGCCTAAGGCATGGGAGTTATTTAAGGTGACTCATTCTACATGGAGTACTTTGGACAGTGCATTGGAAATTTTGAGGAGTGAGGGTGTGTTGGCCACACTCATCACAAATATTGAGATGCGTTGAGGTGACTTGACAAAATAAGGTGATTTGGAGACTTGCCTTTGTTTGAAGGATTGTGAAAATAGACAAATTGTAGCATGAAGAGATCACTTGGACTTGTGTGTTTCTCTTGATTTGGGTAGCATGGTTGAGGGTGAATCCTAACCATTCCAAGGCATAGAGAGGAAAATGTATCAACATGGCCGGGTGATGAAGTAGTGATGCAAATGCAATACAAACATGCCTTTCTTGCAGTAGATTGAATAACTGTGCCATGAGGAGGAAAATGGATTCAAGTTGCCCCAAAAGACTTTTATTTGGGCTAACTTCATAGTGAAACAAGGTAAGGGGCGACCTCTAAGATTGTTGTGCATATGGACCGATTTGGGAAAGGAAGTGATTGATTTTCACATGAGGGTGTGCAGATTCAAGGAATGTGACGAATGGACTGACCATTCAACTAGTTCATGACTTGGGTGAACAATGGTATGAAAAAGGGGTCAAGAGTATGGATGCACCAATAGGCTAGAAGTGCAACACTTAGACATTGTGGAGCATCTCCTTGAAAAATATCGGATAATGGCATCAACGATGAGGCAAGTATGGATACTTGCTTTAAGTCTTTAGAGTTGGACAAGGTGATGAATATGCGACATAAAATACTAAGTTCAGGCATGAAGATGCACATTTTAGGAACTAGACACGACAGTTGGACTAGCTATCCAACCAATGCAAGACTTGAGGATATAACATTATGCATATACATGGTAGAGTTGGTTGAAGTATGGGCACAACGATAAGATCACAAGAGTTCAACACTTAGGATAAATTTTGAAGTGAAGTGTGCAATAGTTGTTGAGCAGCAACGAGATCTGGAGATGGGGAAAAGACACCATGGAAACTAATGGATGTTGCTAGGGATAAAAGCAACTTAGAGTGGGGGAGGATGTCAGGCCTCCCACGACAGCCATCGAGTGCACGCACTCCTTTGGAAGATTTGATGATGAAACAAATGAAGAGAACAATGAACAAGCAGTCGGTTGGGAAAATGAAGACATTCTAGTGTGGGTAGGAGCACCTTGGGTGCACAATGGTGATGTGCGACATAAAGGGGGAGCACACCTTACTTGCCTTAGAACAATTGGAAGAGACTTGGGTTTCATTTGGGCAAGGGCGAGGCAACTTGGGAGCATGCCCAAGAAGTGGACCCATTTTCCTTCGACAACATGGGTGTGGTGGAGAGGTTGTATAACCCCATCGTCACTCCCATGAGGATTCACGATGATTGACACAAATATTGCACAAGGCAAGGGGTGCAAGCCTAAGGATGGGGCATGTCGGTCCAAGAAACGAATGGTTGATGGGCACACACGGCTTTGATGGGTGCATTAGGTCCATGGGTGGGCGCGACAGTCAGTTGAGTGTGATCATTTGTGAAGGGGAACGATGCACCAAAGAGACACGATGTTTTGCACAAGTGACCCTTGGAGTCCATATAAGAGCAAGGGGTACCCAATCAAAAGAGACAAGTTTGGAAATAACTTAGAGACAAGGAGAGCTCTGCAATTTTGAGGTAGACGAAGAGGAGGAGCATCCTCAAGGAGCCAAGTTGCTCTACTCTAGGAGGACTTATGTTGCCTTAAGGAGGAGGGTTCAATGGACAGAGCTGGGAAAGTTGTATTGGGAAGATTTAGGCAAAGTTTGGAAATGCAGGTTTGTGGGGGTATGTGTGAGGTAGAACCAAAATCTGTGAAGTTTGTGGAAACGAAGAGGTGGAGTCTACGAAATGAAGAGATGACACATCTACAGTTGGGGGCACATCTGAGGTGCACCGTAGGTGGCAATAGAGATGGTTGCGATGACGAGTCTTGGTGATTATCTGTGTATGAGTGTCTTGGTGAGGTGAGGTGAGTCGTTTGACTTTGCCCTGTTGTAAATCGAGCCAGTGGTGCTCATGTTGTAACTGGTCTGCAATAACAAAGACTTAGATGGGTGTTAGGCACAGTTTGTGCCTCTTTCACTCTATCTATATTTGTCTTTCATTCGTTTCATTGTTGTTCTCTTGGCTTCTCATGTTTTTGGAGGTATGATTAAAAATGACTGAGTGTTAAAGCAATTAATGAATGTCTTAGTATACAAGAGTTGCACTAGATTTAGAGTGTCACTCATTGGTAACCTAGAATAGAGTAAGGGTATACTCTAGAGGTGAAGAGGTGTAGTTCGAATGAAGTAACCTTGGTGTTTCCAAGAATCCAAACATGAAATGTCACAGTGTTGCATGCCCTCAAGAGGTGCACGATCACAATGCACCTGTGGGGATGTGACACATGCCATGTCTCAACTATATTAGCTATAGAATACACATTGATATAATCAAGGTGTGTTGAGACTTATATGTTGTTGCAAACCAAAATTCACAACTGTTGTGGGTTAACACATAAGAGGAGAGAAAATTTTAAAGTCATAGAAACTATTCCAAGTTGTGTTGAAATTTGACATTTACCTTTAACCATCAAACAAAAAAATCCAGATATTTTAAAAAGTTTTCAATTTAAATTTATAAAATGTTATTTTTCAAAATAAATAATTAATGAAAATTTTCTTAAAAATAAATAAAAATTCAAATAACCAAATAAATGATTAATAAAAATCTTATTAAATAGTAACATTATGTGAATTATATTTTTCCAAAGGAAAAAGAAGTTTCGATGATATTCATTAGAATCAAAAGAATTTTTCTAGTACAAAAATAGACAATTAGAGACAATAGCCATGAGTATTGTTGTCAAAGTGTCTTCTATCTGTTTGAAAAAACATCACCTATAGACATATACTAGGACGACTTCACATTGACTATAACATGCTATCTTAGAAGAATACAAAGTTTGGAGAATACAAGACCAAAAATTGTTTACATATACTGCAAAAGGGATAAGACCAATTCATGTGCTCAAAAAACATTGAAGGAGCCAACATTGTCTACAGAGCCATCAAATATTTCTTCATAAAACATCTTCCCAACCTACTTATCCAAAGGAAACTTAGAAAGATTATTTTCCATGGTGTTGTAAGACCTGTGTATATGGAAGCATTGAATCGAATTGAAAGAAACTTTAAGTTTCAAAGTCTTTCTCTTCCAACATTGTAATGAGAGAACATTCAACAACAAACCAGTTCAGGATGAGATTTGAATCACCAACAACCATCAGATCTAAAATCTGAAACCCGAGTGAGAAAAAAAGAAAACCCCATAAATCAACTAACTATGCTATGATATTAGTGCATGTACCAATAGCCAGGTGAGCCTTAAAGAAATGGGAATTACTTAGTTTTAAGACTATGCCAACACCACTCGAAAAGCCTGTAGCAGCTCCATCAAAAAATCCAATTGGATTATGGCCAAAATAAATCGTATTTAAGATGTATGTGAACTTATCTCCATCAACAGAAACATGGACCTCATTAATGGCCATAACAATTCTCAGGCATAAACCATCAACATTCCTAGTAGCATTTTCAAACAAAATTTTATTCATGTACCTCCAAATTCCCCAGAGAATAAAAAAGGGTACCATACTATGCTTCAGATAGACCATAAACCAAGTCTTCGAATTATCCACCAATGGCTGTGAAATCCAAATATCCTGAAGCTTTAATGTATAACAAAATTCCTTCCAAATATATTGAGAGACCTCACAATCTACTAAAAGATGTCGTTTAGTTTCATCATTCCTCAAACAAAGGTGACAAATATAAGGGCCAATTCCTCGACGAAGCTTATAATTTTCACCTGTGAGAATGCGATTTTGCAAGCATAACCAAACAAATAATATAATTTTGATAGGAATCTGTGGTTTCCAAATAGTTCTGAACCACCATTCGGGTTCTTCTTCCACATGCATGTCTACCAATACTGTGTAAGAAGACTTGACAGTGACACCACCTGTAGTCTTGTTCCATGTCCAAATGATTTTGTCATGTTCATTATTCAGGAAAATTCCATTATGCCTAAGAAAAGATAAGTATGACTCCCATTCCAAAGCCATATCACCTTCCAGTCTGAGATCACTAGGTAATAACCAATCAATTGAACCTGAAGAATTTAAGGAAGAAGAATGTTTGATATGCATAAGGGAAAAAACATTGAGAGAATGCAAATGTCTTAAAAGACCCGATGAAATCCTATAATGAGCATCACTCCCAAAAAAAGGATATAAACTAATTAAGACTCTGGATCCCAAGCCCACATTCCAAGCAATCCACTTCTTCAAAAGAGGCAACGACAACATTAGATTCTTCCAAATCAAGGAAGCAACTGAAAAACTATAAGCTTCAGATCTCAACCAAAAAAAAACATCTACGTCTTTTAGGTACTTCCGTCTCAACGCAACACTCCAAAAACCTGATCCGAACAAAGCTCTCCATAAGGATTTTGTTGTTAATGCATGACCAAACCAATCAAGATTTCTAATACCCCAACCACCTAATTCTTTTGGTTTTGTGATCATATCCCATTTAGCAAGGTGAAATCCCGATGTTTTCCTTTCCCTCTCCATACAAAATTTTCCTTGACCTGTCTAATTCTCGTCATGACACTGGCCGAGACTTTTGCCAAAGTACACCAATAAACAAGGATATTCTGTAAAACTGCATTTAAGAGAACAAGTCTACCTCCTAATGAGAGCCACCTATAAGTCTAGTGACCGATCCTCTTTTCAATTCTCTGGAGCAACCATTTCCAATCTATGATTTTATAATTATTTGGCTTAAGAAAGAAACCAAAGTACTTCAGACCACTGTCCAAATGTACTACAGGAATCCCAAAGATATCCTGCAATTTTTCAATTTTTGCTTCCTCCAAGTTGTTATAAAGAAAACAAAATTTATGACAATTAACTTCCATGCCTATGGAAAGGAAAAAAACATTTATCAACTTCTTTAGTTCATACCTTTCTTTAATTGAACTGGTACCTATGATGAGAACATCATCCACAAACAATAAGTGCATGATAACTAATCCAATGGATACTTTTAACCCTGAGAAACGACCCTTTATCTTGATGTGAATTATAATAACACAATTAATATTAAAAAATTTAATATAAATTTATACCAAATTTTCATCTTATTGAAGATTTAAAAAAAAATGATACTAATACTAATAAATAATTACACAATAAATTATATTATTCACAAATAAGTTAAGTGTGGATTGAGTAAGACAAAGAAGAATATAAAACCGAAGTATTGAACGAGACACATTTGCCATTTGCAATATCAAATGCAAATAAATTAATTTTTAATGTAGTTTTTGCTAACTTTTGATGTTATGTGGATATCTTTATAAAGAATTTGAGATGGAGGTGTAGAAACAATCAGAGGTAGCTAACGGCAATGGAGCATGAGATGTAGCACATTGTACGTTTCGTGTATGCATAGTTTTTTATTTTATTTTATTTGTTGATTATATGTATAAACTTTAAATTTGTATTCAAGAAGATAAATATTTTTTTGTATGGATGATTACTATTATTATTACTATTTTTTATTAAAATTTAGAAAAAATAAAATAAAATAAAAATATAAAGAAATATTTTTTTTAATTGAAATTCAGAAATATTATATCAAAAGTGTTGTAGCGAAGTTAAACAACTTAGCATACAAAAAATGTTGATACAAAAAATCCATACAAAAATTATAACTCCTTTTAACCATATAAAAAAGGTTTGAAAATGTCTATAGACCTTACATCCTACCTAATCTTTCTAGTAAACTTCTCGAAAAAACACCTAAAATCCTTTTTACTTTAAAAACATGAGGACTTAGTGAAACACATGGTGATTGTAGGCCTCCTCTTGTCTGACTTAGAGGCAAGGGAACTTTGTTGTTCAATGTCCATGTCACGTTTCAGTTGATGAACAATTTCCCTGTCTTTATGATCCTCTTGCACAAAATTAACTGAAATCCTCTGATTTGATGTCGCGGACTAAGCATCTTCGCCAATATTAATAACCATGTTCCTGAACATGTTACACTTTACTTCCAAGGCATCGATCTTTTTCCTTTACCAGACTAGTAGATTCATGATTGTTGCATTATGGTAAGTGCAATTGCATTCATTGTCCCGAACCTTAGAAGTCACTAAAAATAGAGAGGCCCTATACCTTTAATGCCCTCTTCATGCCTTCTGAAGGTCCTATGAATCTCTTGGAGGTCTTGGTAATCCATTATGTCTAGAACTATAATAGAGGGGAGTTGGGCTAGATTTTGACCAAACTAATCAATAATACCAAGATACAAAGGAAATCCAACCAATAGAAAAACTACAAAGTTGTGTTGTTGGAACCTTTTTTCCTTTAGAATGAAATTACTCCTAATAAAAAACACATATTTAGAGCTTGAAAATAGACATGCATAGGGTAAATTTTGTGCTCTCCAAAGTTCCAAGTAATTACTCCGGGATGAGTGAGAGCTCAAAAGACATAATGTTAACTTTAGGATCTAGTAAAACTTTCCAAAGAACATACTCCAGTGATATGCCAAAGACCATCTCTTTTTGGTAATTATCCTTTGGGAGACACTAAATAGAAAAAAATGCAAACCATATTTCCAAAGTATAGACTAGAGAAATAGAAAAATGCTTACCCAATTGGTTCCAAAATGCTTACTTGTACACAGATTTCCTTGCAAATTTTGAATGTGGGTTGAAGCATAATCACACCTTGCTCATGATAATCCATGTTAATGGATTCAATAGCCCGAGTAAGAGTGAATTCCCACATGCAAAGGGGATGGGTTGTTGTCCTTTTAAGTCCTCGCCCTACTATTAAATATTGGTATATGGGAGGATGAGACAATAGTTATTCAATGCATATGAAACATTACTTAACTCCATGAGACAAATGTACTTAGGGGACAATATGTTGTATGAATGTCTCATTTTTTTTTTATAATTCCTTGGCTAAAGTTTGTGGCTTCATTAGACAATGAGTTAGATTGTGAGTTTAGTTCCCTCAAGACCTAAAAGAAAGAAACTTTATTCATACTAAGAGCCTCCTTATTGATCCATGCAACAATTAATGCAAGCTTGTTGTCTATAGGGATTGAGTTTGAGACCATCATGTTTATAATAATGCTCAAATCCCCTATGGCAGTCAAGGTGTGTACATTGCATTTTTTTGTGATAAGAAGACCTTGTAGTAAAACGTAGACCTCTGCTTGATTATTTGTAGTTATCCCAAGGCCCTAGGTGAAAGTTGTTTCCATTTTCCTCTCGAAATCTAGTAAAATCCCTCTTGCTCCTGGCATCCCTAAAAAATACAAAGAAATCTTATTGTTTGATCTCATTAAAGAAAAAATTGCATATGACAACAATAACTAGAATCTGAAATTTATATGTACAAGCCTCTTCTAACATCATTTTTTTTAGTTGTAGACATAAAGCAAATCCAAATCACCAAGATTAACAAAAAAAGATTGAGATAAAGCTTGCAAGAAAAACAATATATAAGAATGAGAAAATCACCAACCATTTTTCCATTTTCGGATTAGAACCCCTCAAAGTTGCATGAATAGATATTTGCCTAACCTTTCCATTGGTATATTATGCACACTCCCAACATAAAGAGCCCTAACCTATAAGAAGAAAATCATAAAGTGTGACATGCTTATAAGTAGAAAATGACAAAAAAAAATTGTTATCCAATCCTTAAAATTTAGAAGTTGGGCAATTTTGTCCATATCAACATTAACATTGTTTTCTTTAAAACCATCCAAAAAAAAAGTAATTTTAACACTATTTATACAAATATAACATATTTTATTGTTTATTACCCATTTTATTATCCACTCTCAAAAATTTACACACATACACTTACATAAAACATCTATAAACACCTCTCAAAAATTTACACACATACACTCACATAAAACATCTATAAACACCTTATTAGCATAAAATCTCTTTATATGTACACGGGGAGAAATAAAAATAAAATACCACCTAAATCAAAATGCAAAGAGAGACATCTAACTTTAATGCACAAGAAAAGGAAAAACCAAACTCAAAAATAAATAAAAAAACTTTCTATGATCTTGAATCTTAACCCAACCTGGATATTTGAAGGAAAGAGAATTTTAGATCTCAAATCGGGGTTAAAGAAGAAATTTGATAAAAGTTCCTTGTTGCCCATGTACTTAACCGTGGGACAATGGACTCTTTGTGTCTGAAAAATCCCATCTGCTGACGATGAAGTTTGATAAAAGTTCCATGTTGCCATGTACTTGAGCGTGGGACAACGGTTTCTTTCTGTCTTATAAAAAATCCCAACTGCTGCTGTATATGTACGATCTACTCTCGTTCTTACAATTTCAATGTCAAGAACATCAAATAGGTATTCATGAGACAACGATCTCTATGTAAAAAGTAGCAGGAATGAAGAGGCTATTTTAAGGCAATTAGTTGTCAATAGCGTTGTGTGAAAATATGCAAGTTTTCAGAGGAAGCGCATGCAGTTCGGA
>SNQJ01S0083483.1:20351-46360 GCA_010110895.2 Picea sitchensis | reverse complement strand
TGGCCATAAAGTTAGCTAAAGCGTTTATCCCTCTCAAGGAATGTGATAAAGAAACCTATTTATGTGGGGTTCCTTTTGAAGAGTTTTATGGACCATGTGTCAAATGAGGATAATTGAATCCCTAATTACTGTTGTAGTTTTAATGTTTTGACTCTTCATTATTAGGATCCCTTTCTAGAGGGCCAAGGAAATCATGTATACAACATAGCATGAAAAAGTATTTAGACATATAAGGAAATGCAATGAATTTGATGTCAAAAGTTGATTGAAATTGAATTTTATTGAATTGCCTATAAATTAAGTGTACATTTCCACCTAGGGGAAATGTTAACTTTGTATACAAAATATCATGAAAAAAATTCTACACATATAAGGAAATAAAATGGATTTGACATCAAAAGTTGACTGAAAAAATTTGACCAAACTATTATCAATTCCCTCCTCATGCTCTTAACCCTCCTCATCCTCACTCTCTAAAAATATAATAAAAGAACACGAGTTCAGTCAAATAAAAAATTGCTAACTATTAAAGATGTAATAAAAAACATATAGTTTAAAATTTTGACAATACCCTCTAAACCACTCTCATCATCATTAATGATCTTTGTTCATAATCATCTCCATGTCTTGGGCTCAAACATTTATAGCATTTCAATTAACAAACAAGTATCATGAAAAATGTGATATATTGGATTCGATTATGCTATAAATTTCAATGAAAAATGCAAGATAAATCATATCATGGCTAACATGCTTAATTCTACTACATCTGATACTTTCTTTTTTTATTACACTCTTTAACAATGCTCCACATTTTTTATCAACTTTATTGCAACATAAAATAGAATATAGTAAGTAATGATTACAATTATAAATGTAAACCTTCATAAAATTTAATACACCGTTTTCAATATTATATAACAATCACAAAGTATGTAATTACCATTTCTTCGATAGCCTTCCTTGCCTTTTTCCTTGTGCCTAGCATCATCATCAAATGGTCCCTCTTAGTTGGAAGCCATATGATCTATAGATATATTGCAACAATACACTACTAAGACAAGTACATAAAATCCATTGAATGAAATGCATTCATAATTTCACATGAATATTGAAAATATGCATAACATCAACATATAAAAATATGCTCTATTCAACAAAAGGTAACGAAAGTCACAAAATTCAACCAAAATCAACCATAATTTGGTGTAAAGATTCGAGTTGATGTGATCACATCCTCCTTCAATATGATAGTAACAATGTTTGTGCTTTTGGTATCATGTCTTGTTTTCCCACTTCTACCTATGTGCGAATTCACACCACATTAATAAATATTGTATACAAAATAATAATCCAAGTGAGCTACTATTGGATCAATGGTTGTGTATATCCAAGCTAATTATCATTGGATTATTGTGCTTATGATGGAATTCATTAAGATGCCTATAATGGATTCAGTGTGTGTGTGTGTGTCTTATTTTAAGGTCGCCACCAAGCAAACACTAGATTGGTGTATGAGACCTCCTTGTTTGTGGGATTGTTATCCCTCGTTCCTAGGGATAACTAAGGAGATAATGTCTCAAGGCCCTCAGATTGTAGACATGGACTACCGAGAGATGGATTGACTGACATTGGCCACTCACACAGACGGAGCCCCGCCTCACATCCATAATTCTCCCTTCATCATGATGTAAATCACCACACCAACTTGCTTATGGAAGACAATGGATCTTGCTCCATGAGGTAACAAGTCAAGTGTCATGGTAAGTGTCACCTTATTACTTGAGGCATTTGAATATGTTGCATTAAAGCTTCTCTGCCTTATGGAACGTCTACTTGGAAATTATGCTTTTTGCACTATTTCACCTTGGTGAGTGTCATGCTTTCCTAGTAAGTAGCCACCCTCGAGGAAAGGGTTTCAATTGTGGTGTCTCCCCAAAGGGTTATTGTATCATTCCCTCTCATACTTTCCACTTTCCATTATTTCCCCATCTTTTATTTTTTTGGTCTTATTGACCCATGAAGGGAATGTACCTAATTTCATGGGAAGAAGGGGCCACTAATTTCATGTACCTAAGTGAATGTACAAAACATCATGCAATAGAAGCTCACCATAGAATCCCGAGAGCAATGAAACACTTCTCAAAAAATGAGGGACCCATAAAATAAATGATTAATTAATCAAGCATGGAAACCAAGGTAGAGCATTTGTGGGCTATGCATTTCCTTTTTAGTGCCCCTTATTGTCTTCAACTTGGAAACACATGCAAAATAAATGGCTAATAAAGGGCTTGGAAAAAATACGCTTCAAAAAACAAAAAGAGGAAAAGGATGTGGCTAGCCCTAAACAAAGGCGCCCATAAATGAGACAATATGAGCCCTTGTATGTAATGAAACCCCATACCTAGAAGTCTAACCCCATCCACCTCACATTCAATACATAACCTAGAAAGGATTCTCCTTGGGAACATCCCCTACTTGATGAATTGGTTCACCCAACAGGACATTATGACACCCCTCCCATATATAAATTTGGCAAATTGCATAGGGTCTTTGAGTATTTGTTTAATTTGAAAAGGTAGATTTGATGCACATGTATAGATGGATCTTGTATTAAATGTGATTTACTTGGAATGATACATACGACTTGAGACCCCTGGAGGGTGAATTTACTTGTCTTTGCAAGACCTTGATTGGTGGACAATTATGGAGGAACAAGCCTTGCTTGGGCCTTCATTAGAGCATGAAGCCCACAAAGTGAATGTCATACCCCACTTATTGGGACAACTTAGAGGAGGTACATTTCCTTTGGAGGCATTTGATTGTTCATTGGAGATGACTCGCTAGCCTTTCTAGCCCCAATGTTTGTCTTTGGAGGCCATACTCTTCACTTTTGGGGTGTGACATCATTACTTGAAGGTTAGGGTTTGGTGGTGCAAGGTGATTTGATGGTGATGAGGCTTGGTTTGATGGAGAGTGAGACACTTGGCACATGAATGAGCACTTGCTAGTGTGATTTATGGCCTTTAGAGGCCCAATGACCTTCATCAAAGGCTCACCAGATCTCCTAGAGGCACCACGTCACCCTTTAAGGCATGATGTCACCCCTAAAAGAGGATTTTCTTTATGAAAATTTGAATTTTAAGTTGTAAAGGTAAAAAAGAGGAGGTCAACCTCCCTAATTTGATGTTGACATTTTGAATTGTGGACAAAAGGGTTTTAGGTGACCTCCTATAAAAAGAGGTCACCCCTTTGTCATTTAAAAAGATATCACACTTGAGAATTACATACTAGTTGGCTGTAATTTTCGCCCTACTTGGGAAATTCACACTCTCTTTATTATGCTTTGTGGATGCTACTACTTCTGTATTGGTGGAATAAGCTAGGCACTATCTCTTGGATGCTTGTATTTTGCTCATGTGATGGAATATTCTTGGTAATGAAGGGTTTATCTTGCTATCTCTTGGACTAGGTAAGGAATTTATGCTTTGTGTTGTTTCTTTCTTGGTTGCAAGGTTAATTTTGCTAAAATCTTGGAGGATTATAAGGGCATACACCCTCCACCAAGATCTATCATTGTTGTCATTGAATAATCTATATTGCAAGGGTTGCTAGGAGGAGTAAAAAGGATTACATCCTCCTAGATTTACCTTGCTAGGTTTTTTTTACTCTAGGGAGTAAAAAGGATTACACCCCTAGAGAAGTAACAAACCCTATCCATTATACATGAGACCCCATAACCCAATTGATAAGGCACTAGTCTAATTTTCATTGGAGATATAAAATCATTGCATTGGTATGTGTGAATTGTTAAGATATTGCAATTGTCTAAGTTGGAATTGATTCTACATGTTATAAGAATTCTTGTGCCATAAGGACATCTTATTTAGCCTAGTAATTCGTATTGATATTATAAAATAAAGATATAACCATTAGGGCTGCTGCAAAATCATCTTTTCTTCACTCATTTCTCACCATTTTACCACTGAAATTTGCTTACAAGCTGCCATTATTAAACTACTTTTCATTGACTATCATTTGGGTGGATTGTTTGGTGATTTTGGTGGCTAGAATTTTATGTTGTATCACTTTTCTTATATATCCACTTGGTTGTCATAATAACTTACTGAAAACAATTAATAAACATCCCTAAATATCATCAAAGCCTTGGCTAAATCATTGGAGGTTCTACTAGTCACTTCTAGATTTATTTCCAAGATCTTATACTTGAATTTTGATGGTTAAATTTGCAGCGACTAACATTTTACATTGTTGATATATATATTTCTATATTGCTGAAATTTTGGAAAACAAGGCTTCTGTCTTGATACCCTTGGTTTAAGGCTTGTATATCTATCATTTGTCTTGTTCTGGGCAAGTCTAACATTGTCTTGCTGACAAACAACACTTGGCAACCATGCTCCATCTACAAGACTCATTCTCAAGCCTTACTCATCTTCCAAACTTGACCTATAGAGGCATTCATTTATCATTATGTCACTGTCCATATCAATCCCCCTAGGGTCACCGAGATTCCCCCCTTGTGGTGATTTCATCATCACTAAACCGAGGAGAGTGTCTATCTATTTTGTATGTGTTATATTCTTTGCATGGTTAGAACTAGTTTTTTGCGTCCATTTTTGGGCGGTTTTTCGGCACATGGGTTTCATCGATGGTTTACTATTTCCAGTTAAGGAATTAGGGTTGTTGACTAATCCAAGTTATTCGATTATGGTTTTGGATGATACATGATCCTATATTGATGCAAGAGCATCACCATCAAAGCAAGAGAGGTCGAGAGCGGAAGAAGAATTCGACACCTCAACACACAAAGCTTTCAAATCAGCATTAAACAGAGGTAGGAGCGTGTTGTTGAGATATTTTGGAAATATTTTTCTTTTAAACACCTTGTTTGTAAAGTCAGGTCATTGCTTGAGAATGGCAGGATGTTGTAAATTCTTACACGAATGTAAGGTGTTACAGATATGGAGTGTGAGCTCTTATTTGCTAATAACTCACATTTATTGTAATAGGAGTAAGTAGATAACCGCTAAAACAATGATGGGATAGAATTCAGATAGGATGGAGAAGAGTGCGAGAAGCCACTCCTTAGATATATTATCATGTATTATATTGATTATTGTAGAAGCAGAGGAGTAAGAAGCGTTAGATGCAACAGTTAGACATAGAGAGTTAGAAGACAATGAATAATTATGTTACTTATCTAAATACTTCATGAATGAATAGAACAAATGAAGATTGATCCAAATGCTTGGACGATGTTCATTTCAGTATGTATTTGAATGAATGATATGTTCTTTGTGTGTTTATTTCATTATGCTTATGTATGTTGTTCATAGTTGAAGTATATGAACCTATGAAGCATTATATAAGTTTCAATTGTTTCTCTTCTGAGAGCTCAGATGTAAGGAGTGCATATTGTCCATAAGGAGTGTGTCGATGGGGTCTAGTTTTGACTCAGAGAAGCTCAGGAGGGATAATGGGAAACTTATATTGAGTGTTGCAAGGAGTGCACCGGGTCAAGATTTGACTAAGTGTCAAGAGATTGGGACTGTGAAGCGCAAGGAGTGCATGGTAAGATTTCTTTTGAAGAAATCTCTAAGTTTGAACTTTGTCGAAGATTCCAGGATCGCAAGGAGTGCGTTAGAGGCCGAAATCCTCAGAGTAGTCAAAGCTCAGAAGAAGTAGTGGCGATAATTCTTTAATAGGGAAGAGCCCGTTTATATTCTCCAAATCAATGGTTGAGATCCCTTCAGAAGAAGGCAAGGTCATTGACAACCATTAGATCTTGAGAAGGTGCGAGGAGGTTAAACCCTGAAGTCCTTCGGACTTCATGTAATTGGTGTGTTTCATTTGTGATAGAGTCAAAGCTCCCGAATCTACAAATCCGAAGTCCATATGAACCATAGATCCAAAGGAGGGTACATGTCAACGTATATTTTAATTTAGAGAAGGAGTTATCCGGGAGAAAGTAGTAGCACAACATTGGAAACTGTCAAAGTCCCATAGAGGCGAAGTGAATCATAGCCATCGGTATCGAGAGGGATACGTGGCAGCATATCCGAAAGTTCGTGGGTAAGAAATTCGAAAGATTTGCATGGAGCAATTTGCAAAATTTGCGAAGTCGCGAAGGGAGAATTAGATCTAGACCGTTAATCTAGAAGAACACGTGGCAGGGATCCATGTGTTTCAGAGAAAATCATTTAGGAGGAGAATAGGTGAGGTGAAGCCAAAATCGTCGAAGCATGAAGTAGCGAAGTCTATAGAAGTCGTCGATATGAAGAGGACACACGTCATTATATCATGGACTTTGAGGGAGAGCAAGAGAAGTTGTTGAATGGGAGTCAGTTAGAGCCTCGAAGTAGATCCTAGTCGTAGGGTGTTGGGAGAATGTGGATCATAGATCTGGTTCAAGGAGTGTGTTCACTAGTTCAGAGTTTGGAGTTCGGGGGATTTGGAGTCAAGTGTGTTGAGAACACCCGAAGTTAGAGGTCCCGAAGTACATGGGGAATGAAGACTTAAGCCCATGATTTTTTATCAAGGTCACGTGGAGGACTCTACGGGTACTCACAAACTCCCGAAAAGGGGATTTCGCACTCGAGAATAAGGACTTTGACCCATGGAGAAATAGAAGAGGTTCAGTACGAAACTGTGAGTTGATTTAGCTCCTGAAGTTGATCAATCCTAGATCGGGAGGTCGCGCAGCCTCGAGGTAGAGTAGGGGGTATGCATCAAGTGGTATCAGAGAATATTTTTGCTTGTAGACAACAGACAAGGGAGTTATAGGAGATAGTTTCAAACCATCAAGTGATATCAAAGCGTGAATTTTCTTTCAGACAACAGGAAAAGGTGAAATAATTTCGTTTGATAGCATCAAGTTGGAGAAAAGGAAATCAAAGCAGTGGAATCATGCCACCCAGAAGGCGCAGGGACAAACCTGTAGCGAATTCAGAAATGGAAGAAGAAATGAGGCAACTCTGAATGAGATTGGACGCCATGGAAACAACATAGAGGAGAGCACCAGATGTTCGTGACATCAGTGAAGCAGAAAGTGAAGAGGTATAAGAAGAAGGAGATGCAGAAAGAGAACCTGTAGAAGAACGTCCGCTGAGAGTTATTTTGAAAATAGGAGCCAGAGAAAAATTATAAGTCTCGATGTATGACGACAATTTGGAAGTTGAAGAATCGTTAGATTGGGTATGTGCTATGGATAAATACTTTGATTATGAATAAATTGATGAAGAAAAGAAAGCGAAGCATGCAATAACTAGGTTGAAAGGTCATGCAACATTATGGTGGGATGAACTACAAGCTGATCATAGATGCAAAGGTAAGCAAAAAATCAAAAGTTGGGACAGGATGGTAGCTAAGATGAAAGCAAAATTCATCCCTAAAGACCATCAGATAAATCTATTCAGAAAGTTACAGAACTTGAGGAAAAAAATATTATTAGTGAAGGAATGCACTAAAGAATTCTATAGACTGAATATCAGGGCTAGAAAGAAGGAAAATGACGATGAGAAAATAGCCAAGTATATAAATGGGTTGAGATATGATAAACAAGAAGAGATCAGCATGATGTATGTTGGCACAATCGAGGATTCTTATCAAGTAGCCTTGAAAGATGAAGAGAAGTTGGCCAAAAAACATAGCCAATGGAATAGGGGAGGAATTTCAAGCAGAGGCAAGGGAACTTTCCGAGAGAAGTTCCAGAAGCCAAAGAAAGAGGCTGAAAGTATCATAATCACCTTGAAAAAGGGGTAAGTTCTAAGGAAGGACAACATGAAAGAATAAACTATTTTCCTCGAGGAAGAGGAAGAGGCAAAGGAGGTGAAGTAAGATGTTATGCCTGTGGAAAGACATGACACATGTCTTGGGAATGCCCCAAGAAAAAGAAAGAAGGAGGAGGAGAAGAACACATTTATGAAGCTCAGAAGACGGTGGAAGTAGAAGCAATAGAAGGAGGAATAAACCTTATGATGAGGAAAGTTCTTCTAAAGCCAGAGAAGGAGGCAAGAGAACTAGTTCAACGGACAAATTTGTTTAGGACTGCTTGCAAAAAAAAGGATAGAGTTTGAAAGATGATTATAGACAGTGGGAGCACTAATAATCTAGTATCCACAGTGATGGTGGAGAATCTAGAGTTGGAGACAACTACACACCCAAACCTATACAAGTTATCATGGTTGCAGAAAGGACATCAAGTAATGGTAAGTCAACAATGCAAATTTGAATTCAAAATAGGAGGCTATAAAGATGCGATTTTATGTGATGTTATTCCTATGGATGTTTGTGATATCTTGTTGGGGAGACCATGACAATTTGATAGAAATGTCATTCATGATGAAAAATACTTACACCCTAGAGAAGAATGGTAGAACACACATGTTGTTGCCAATAGAAGACAAGGAACCAAACAAGGAGGCTAGTTCAAGTATACTTTTCATGAGTGGGAAGGAACTCTTGAATGAGGTCAAGAAGGAACAAGAAATGTAGTTTGTTGTAGTAAGGAAGCCAAGGGTTATCCTTACAAATACTTCTATGGATGATTTACCTGAAGAAATCGAGGAACTGTTAGAGAATTTTGTTGACATAGTAGTGGATGAGTTACCTCACTCATTACCACCCATTAGGAGTATCAACCATCACATTGACCTTATTCCAAGAGCTAGTTTGCCAAACAAAGGAGCGTATAGGTTGAAACCTTGAGAGAATGAAGAGGTCAAGAATCAAGTCCAGGAGTTGTTGGATTAAGGTTTAGTCAGGGAAAGTCTAATCCCATGTGCAATACCAACTGTGTTGAGTCCAAAGAAGGATGAAGGATGGAGAATGTGTACAGATTCTAGAGCCATCAACAATATCACCATCAGGTATAGATTCCATTTGCGAAGAATGGATGATTTGATGGATTGCTTAAGTGGAGCAAGCGATTTTTCAAAAATGGATTTGAAGAGTGGATATCATCAGATAAGAATGAGAGAGAGAGATGAATGGAAGACAACATTCAAGACAAATGAAGGTTTGTTTGAATGGCTAGTCATGCCATTTGGGTTGACAAATGCCCCAGGCACATCTATGACGTCGATGAATGAAGTGTTGAAAGACTTCATAGGTAAGTTTGTGATTGTATATCTGGATGATATACTAATCTTCAGTAAAATAGAGGAAGACCATTTAAAACACTTAGCATTAGTGATGAGGAGATTGCAACAAGAAAAGTTGTTGATAAACTTAAAGACAAGCTCTTTTATGAAGACATAACTCATATACTTGGGTTTTGTGATCTCTTCAAATGAATTAAAGATGGATCGAGAGAAGGTGAAAGTAATCAGGGATTGGCCATATCCTAGAAACATATTTGAGGTGATAAGCTTTCATGGGTTAACAAGTTTTTATAGGAATTTTATCAGAAATTTCAGTGCTATATGTACACCCATACTGGATATTGTGAAGAAAAAATACAAGTCTTTTAATTGGACAGAGGAGGCTGATAAAATCTTTAGAGTGTTGAAGGAGAATATTACAGGACAACTGATTCTGGTGTTACGATATTTTGGGAAAACATTTCAGGTAAAGTGTGATGCAAGTGGACAAGCTATTGGAGCAGTCTTGAGTCAAGATAATAAGCCAGTTGCTTATTTCAATGAGAAACTGAATGGCACCAAGAAAAATTATTCCACATATGACAAAGAGTTTTATGCARTGATTCAAGCTTTGAAGAAGTGGAGGCACTATCTAATTCCAAAAGAGTTTGTCTTGTATAGTGACAATCAAGCTTTACAATTTATTACTAGGCAAGAAAAGTTGAATCAGAGGCATGYTAAGTGGGTAGRATTCATGCAGAATTTTAATTTTGTCATTAAACATATTTCTAGAAGTGCTAACAAAGTTGCAAATGCTTTGAGTAGGAGGAGTTTGATTATACATGAATTCCAAGTGAAGACCTTAGGGTTTGAACACCTTAAGGAGATGTACCAAGAAGATCCAAATTTTAAGGAGGCTTATGAGGCATGTGAGAACCCTTTGTTGGGGGACAGAAGCCCATGGACAAAATATTTGATCTAGGATGGACTATTCTTCAAGGGAATCCAACTGTGCATACCAAGATGCTCTATGAGAGACAACCTACTGAAAGAGAAACACAGTGGAGGTTTGGATGGACATTTTGGTCATGATAAAACCTATGCACAACTAAGTTATTCATACTACTGGCCAAGTATGAGGACCAAGGTAAAGGAATTTGTGAACAAATGCAACATTTTCTAGTATGCGAAAGGGAGACAACATAACACTGGTTTGTATCAGCCATTTCCTATTCCAGAAAGGCATTGGGATGCAATTAATATGGATTTTGTATTGGGATTACCTAGAACCTAGAAGGGAAGTGATTCCATATTTGTTGTGGTAGACAGATTTTCAAAGATGGCACATTTCATACCTTGTCAAAAAAAAAGTGATGCTACACACATATCAAATTTGTTTTTCAGGGAAGTTGTGAGACTACATGGATTGCCCTGAAGCATAGTCTTAGACATAGACACACAGTTTGTAGGACATTTTTGGATAACTCTATGGAAGAGGATGGGGAAAAATTTGTCCTTAAATTCAACATATCACCCTCAAATAGATGAGCATACTAAAGTGGTGAACAAAAGTTTGGGAAATTTATTAAGGAGTTTAGTCACTGAGCATGGCCATTAGTGGGATCAGATTTTGGCACAGGCAGAATTTGCATTTAACAATTCGATAAACATGAGCATTGGGAAATGTCCATTCAAGATGGTGTATGGAATATAACTGAGAGGGATTACATAATTGAGATATTTGAAGCAATATGAATTCAGAAGTGCTGGAGCAAAATCTTTTGCTATAGAGATGCAGAGACTTCATGATCGAGTAAAAGAGAAGCTACAAGACAACAACCAAAAATATAAGAACATAGTTGATCAAAAAAGGAGAGAAGTTCAACTTGATGTTGGAGATGAAGTTTTAGCACATTTGAGGAAGGAAAGGTTTCCAAGGGGAACATATAACAAGTTGAAGATGAAGAAGATAGGACCATGCAAGATCCTCAGGAAATTTGTAGCAAATGCTTATGAGATTGAGTTACCAAACAATGTTGGAATATCACCGATATTCAATGTTGCAGACATGTATCCTTACATGAGAGATGATGCAGGAGAACTAGGTGACCAGAAGGAGATTTAGTGGGAAAGATATATTCCCACAACATAGAAACCTTAGATGGAGAAAATTTTAGATCAAAGAGTTGGAAAGAAGACCCGGAGGAAGATGTATCCTGAATATTTCGTGAAGTGGAAATATCACCCAGTGGAATATTCGAGTTGGGTCACTAAACCTAACATTTTGAAACATGGAAAAACAATGCAAGAGCTCATGGATGGGAGTCCATGAATATTTTAGCCAAAGGAGTATGATGCAAGAGCATCAGCATCAAAGCAAGAGATGCAGAGAGAGGAAGCATAATTCGACACCTCAACGCGCAAATATTTCAAATCAACATTAAACAAAGGCAGGAGTGTGTTGTTGAGATATTTGGGAAATATCGTTTTTTTAAAGACCTTGTTTGTAAATTTAGGTCACCGCATGAGAATGGCAAGATGTTGTAAAGTCTTACACGACTATAAGGTGTTACAAATATGGATTTTCAACTCTTATTTGCTAATAACTCACATTTATTGTAATAGGACTAAATAGGTAACCGCTAAAACAACGATGGGATAGAATTTAGATAGGATGGAGAAGAGCGCGAGAAGCCACTCCTTAGATAGATTATTATGTATTGTGTTGAGTATTCTAGAAGCAGAGGAGTAAAAAGTGTTAGATGTATCAGTTAGACATAGAGATTCAGAAGACAGTGAAGAATTGTGTTACTTATGTAAATACTTAATGAATGAATAAAACAGACGAAGATTGATTCAAATTCTTGGATGATGTTCATTTCAATGTGTATTTGAATGAATGATATGTTCTCTATGTGTTTATTTCATTATGCTTATGTATGTTGTTCATAGTAGAAGTATATGAACGTGTGAAGCATTATATAAATTTCAACTGTTTCTCTTCTGAGATCTTGGATGCAAGGAGTGCATATTGTCCACAAGGAGTGCGCTGACAAGGTCTAGTTTTGACTTAGAGAAGCTCAAGAGGGATAAAGGGAAACTTAGATCGAGTGTTGCAAGGAGTGCATCGGGTCAAGATTCGACTAAGTGTCAAGAGATCAAGACTCTGAAGTGCAAGGAGTGCATGGTAAGATTTATTTTGAAGAAATCTCTAAGTCTGAACTTTGTCGAAGATTCCATGATCGCAAGGAGTGCGTTGGAGGCCGAAATCCTCAGAGGAATCAAACTCAGAAGAAGTAACAACAACAATTCTTTAATATGGAAGAGCCCTTTGAGATTCTCCAAATCAACAGTTGAGATCCCTTCATAAGAAGGCGGGGTCACTGACAACTATTAGATATCGAGAAGGTGCGAGGAGGTTAAACCCTGAAGTCCTTCAGACTTCACATAATTGATGTGTTTCATTTGTGATGGAGACAAAGCTCCCAAAGCTACGAAGCCGAAGTCCATCTGGACCATAGATCCAGAGGAGGGTACGTGGCAATGTATCGTTTAATTTGGAGAAGGAGCTATCCGGGAGAAAGTGGTAGCACAACATTAGAAACTATCGAAGTCCTGTAGAGGTGAAATGAATCATAGTCGTCGATATCGAGGGGATACGTGGTAGCCGATCCGAGAGTTCATGGGAAAGAACTTTAGATTATTTGCATGGAGAAATTTGCAAAATTCGCAAAGTCGCGAAGGGAGAAGTAGATCTGGACCGTTAATCCAGAAGAACACGTGACAGGGATCCATGTGTTTCGAAGAAAATCATTTCAGAGGAGAATAGGTGAGGTGAAGCCAAAATCACTGAAGTGCGAAGTAGCGAAGTATACAGGAGCCATCGATTTGAAGAGGACACGCATCATCAGATCATGGACTTCGAGGGAGAGAAAGACAGAGCCGTTGACAGAGAGTCAGTTGGAGCCCTGAAGTATATCCCATTCATAGGCTGTTGGGAGAATGTGGATCGTATATCTAGTTCAAGGAGTGTGTTCGCTAGTTCATAGTTACAAAAAGGATGAAAATGACGCTGATGGAAAAATAAAGGTGCATGCTCAGTGGTGTCGGGTTAGGGCAAGAATTTTGTGCAGAGGCAGTGGGTACTCATGTTTCCTGGTCAATCGATCACCCTCATTATCATTGGATGACATGACTCCACATGAGGTATGGACTGGTAAGAAACCCTCTCTCACACATCTAAAGGTATTTGGTTGTGAGGCCTATGTTCATGTTCCAAAGGAAACCATGAGTAAGCTAGATAAGAAGGTTGAAAAGTGTATCTTTATTGGGTATAAAAATGGTCTCAAAGGTTATAAGATTTGGAACCCAAAAACTAAGAAGGTTGTGTATATCCGAGATGTGGTATTTAGAGAAATGAAATATGTTGTCAAACAAGAAGTCCTACAAAGTAAGGAAGAACCAAACAAAATAGAGTTTGAGTGAAAGGATGATGAATCCGACTCTACAGAAGAACATGAATCAAAAGAAGAAGATCTTCATACTCTGGTATTGAGGACATCAACTCGAGAAACAAGGCTGCTGGAAAGGTATACTCCACCTGATTTTTGTTCAAATTTTGCTTTGTCTATTACTGATGACAATCCTACAACCGTTAGGGAGGTAGTGGATTCAGAGGATGGAAAACTCCGGAAAAAGGCCATGGTTGAAGAAATGGAAGATTTAGATAATAATGAGGCTTGGGATCTAGTGGAGTTGTCGACTGGAAGAAATCACATTGATAGAAAATGGGTATTTAAAAAGAAGCTGAATGCATAAAGAAAAGTGGAGAAATACAAGGCTCAATTAGTAGCAAAGGGTTATTCCCAAGTTGAGGGAATTGATTTTTGTGAGATTTTTCTTCTGTTTCCAAGTTAACCTCTATTATATTTCTGTTATCTATTGCTTCTACGTTTGATTTTGAAGTAGAATAGATGGATGTGAAGACAACATTCCTACATGGGGATATGGAAGAAGAAATCTACATGAAGAAACCATAAGGCTTGTTGTGAAGGGAAAGAAGGAGCTGGTATGTAAGTTGAAAAAGTATATGTATGGTTTAAAACAATCACCAAGGATGTGGTATCAAAAATTTTATACTTATATGTTGGAATTTGGCTTTAGAAGAAGCAAAGAGGATCACTCTGTGTATTTCAAATTAATTGGTGATCATTTGATTTATTTGTTCTTATATGAGGATGACATGTTGCTGATAGGAAACAATAAGGAGATTATCCAGGATGTGAAAGCTCAGTTTTCCTTTAAATTTGAAATGAAGGATCTTGGTGCTGCAAATTTCATTTTGGGCATGGAAATTAAAAGATATCGGGGAAATAGGAAACTCTGGTTAAATCAGAGAAAAAATGTCGAGACCGTATTGCATAGGTTTAATATGCAAGAATGTAAATCGACCAGGGTTCCTATTCATGTAGGTGTAAAGTTATTTGTGGATCAGTTTCCCAAGACACAGGAAGAGGAGGAGGATATGTCTCATGTTCCATATGTGAGTGCGGTTGGAAGTTTGATGTATGAAATGGTCTGTACTTGACCAAACATTGCACATGTAGTGGGAGTTTTGAGCAGGTATATGTCAAAACCAAGGAAGGAGCATTAGACAACAATAAAGAGATTTTTCAGGTATTTACGTGGCACTACTAGTTATGGATTGTGCTACCAAGGAAAACCAAGTTTTGACAGAGTGTTGGACATAGATGGATTTGTGGATGCAGACTGGGTTGGAGATTTGGATTGTGGAAGATCTACAAGCGGGTATGTGTTTAACCTGTTTGGAGGAGAAATCGGTTGGATGAGAAAAATATAGTCTATAGTGGCACTATCAAGTACATAAGCTGAATACATGGAAACCGCACATGCAAGCAAGGAAGTATTATGGTTACAAAGATTGTGTTCGTGTATTAGGTTGGTACAACAAGATGTAAGGATAGATTGTGACAGTCAAACTGCAATTTTTCTGGAAAAGAACCCAACTTATCATTCAAAGACAAAGCATATTGATGTTCAATATAACTTTGTGAGAGACATGGTTGAAGAAAATAAGGTGTTGTTGATGAAGGTGGACACTTTGAAGAATGTTGCAGATTCATTAACAAAATCTGTGAGCACTTAGAAGTTCTCTTGGTGTAGAGGATCTATGGGTATTTTTTTTCCCTAGATTGTTGACTATGTAACCTTGTAATCCCCTGTATGCAAATAAAACAACAAGTGGGAGAATATGTAACCTTGTAACCCCTCGTGTTATATTCTTTTCATGGTTAGAACTAGTTTTTTGCATCCGTTTTTGGGCGGTTTTTCGGCACATGGTTTTCGTCGATGGTTTTCTAAATATGGTTAAGGAATTAGGGTTGTTGACTAACCTAGGTTATTGGATTACGGTTTAGGGTGCTACGAGATCTTATATGTATATTTTATTGTAAACAATGTATGAGATGGATGAATATAGAATATGTTGGTTTTCCTAGTTTGGGTTTCCATGGTTAAAATCTCTATGTAATATGTGTATTTTCCATTATATATTTTCTGTTCTTTTATTGAAAACCTGTTTGCATTAAATAATTGTACAAGGTTAAATTTACACTATCTAAGGTGATAGTGGATAGGTACTCCCATAGTTGTCTCACCTTTGTGACTTGGGTTTGGATTTTCCCAAGCTACAATATGTGAGATAACATTTTGGCGTCATTGTTGGGGAGGATTTTGAATCCTCTTTCGAGCCCTAACGACACTTTGGAAAGATTTGATCCCAAATTCCTTACCCATAGCTTTTCTAGAGACTCCACTTTAGAGAAATTCCCTTTAATTTTTTGATGAGCCTTTCATAAAGCTCATCTGGCGACTCCACCATCCCAGAACCCACCAAATTTTCCCCTGGGTAGATTCAAACCTTCTAAGGTTTATTGAAGAAGGATTCCTTATAACTCCCCTATTGTCAAGACCTTGTTCCAAGGTTGACTTCCCCTCAATACAATGTCTCACACTTGGAATTGTAACATTTTCAAACCATTGAACTTATTTGCTATAGCTGGGTATCCCCATACCATGCCTAAGGAAACTCATAAGTGGTTTCCAAAATTCGTTGGAAACAATGTGGTTACACCAGAAGACCACCTATATGCAGTAGGTGTGGAATTATTGAATGAAGAAGTGGAACATGAAGATGTTGCGATGAGGTTATTATCCATGTCTTTCATTGAATATTCCCAGAGGTGGTTCAAAGGACTACCCAATGATCATTTGGTATCCTATGATGATTTCGCTAAGTTGCTAAAAATTAGATGGTCAACGAAGAAGGGAAGTGGAATGCTATTAGCACATTTCAATGAAATCAAGGAAAAGGAAAATGAAACAATGAAATAATTTGATACTAGATTTGATATATTGTATGATCAGATCATGGCTGAGCTACGCCCACCAACAACAGTTGTTCATGTCCTCTACATGAATGATTTCAAAGGATAGATTGATTTTTTCCTCAAGGATAAAGTGTCTGACACTTTGTAAAAGGACAAGGAATATAGTACACAGATTAAGGAAAACCTTCTCAACTCAAAGATTGTATTGAGTATTGTAGAAGTCAATGTTGCACCATATACAATCACTTTCTTGGCTCAGAAAGTTGATCAGATGAATACTCAAGTTGTCCAGAGCCAAAATCAAATTATGAACAGGTTGACAACATTAAAAATAAATTAGTCTGCTCCAAGACCTCAGGTTTTTAGACAACCAAACACAGGTTGGAAGACAAGGCCTCAATAGGAGGCAAAGTCTCCTGACACTTTGAATCCAGTTGGAATGGTTAATACAAAATAAATTCCATGGTGTTTTCCTTGTAATGAAGCACACTCATAAGATTATTTTCCAAGACGATCATATGAAGGAGGTTCTTTGAACCAAATGAAATTCATTGAAACCATCTTTGCTTTCCAGGATGATGAGTATGTAGATATTACACAAGAAAAACTTGAGGAAGTCAGGAAGAAGGATGCTGGGAAGGGATGGCTCAGAGTCCTGAATCAACTAGATGAGAATTCAAAGAATGAGTTGAGAAATAAAGAATTTTTGACATATGCAAGAAGAAACAAATTTCTAGTTCCTTCACCACTAGCTCTAGTTTCTCCACCGCAAGAGAAAGAAGCTCCACCTCAGTCAACAAAGGAAGTGCCTCCACCTCCTCCACCACCGATGCATGACTTACTCCGAACACCTACACCATCATATGAAGAGATTCAACTAAACATAGATGTGTTAACCATGATTGGAAAGATGAATATGTTAGTGCCTATAGTTGATATGTGCAAAATCCCATCTGTTAGAAGAGAAGTTTTAAGAGCACTGAAGTTACCAGCTGAAGTGGAAGATCCTCATGTGATCCAGAACACCACATATCATGGACATAAAAGGGACAATAAACCTCCTTTATATATTTATTTAGGTGTAAATGGTCTCCGTCTGAATAGTTGTAAGTTGGATTCATGAGCTTCAACAAACGTGATGCCCTTGAAATTCATGAAATAGTTTGGTTTGAGGAGAACCCACCCTTATGGAAATGTTTGCGGCATTCATTCAAAAAAGGTGAAAGTGTATGGTCTCATAGAAGATGTGGAGGTTTACTTGCATGATTTTTGTCATATCATCCTCATTATGAACATAATAGTGATTGATATTCTGGATGCTTGGGGCATGCTTTTATCAAGAAGTTGGGCAGCCACCTTTGGCGGTTTTCTCAAAATGGATTTGACTCGTGCACATATTCCCATGGGTGATGGTATATTTGATATTCTATATAATTGGTAGGTTGTCAAGAAGCATGTGATGGATCCAAACAACCCTGATTATCACAGTGAGTGTGAGTTCGATGTGCCCAGACAAATTATTAAATATGATCTTTGGGATTTTCCTTTTACACAAGAAGATTGCATAGATGCACTAATTTCGAGGACATATGAATACAAGGAAAATATGGCAAAGTTACAAGGAAAAGATCCAGGATCCATCAAGATACTCAAGAAAGGCTAAGCTAAGAAAAATGTTCAAATAGAGAAGACTATAAAGGACATGGTCAAGGCACAAACACCAAAACAACCTTACATTGAAGATTTACCTTATGTGGATTTTGATGAAGGAAGCCTTGCACTCATGTGGGAAAAGAGGAAGGGAAAGCCCAAGTATGATGAAAAGAATGATATTATATAGACTGGCCCTTACATCATCAAGAAAAAGTCTGAAAAGGGAACATATTACTTGTCAACCATGGATGGGAGGAAGATTCCATTACCAGTTGATAGGTCACTTCTCCGACCCTACATCAAATGAACTTGACTTCTTGAGGGACTTGGGACTTAGGTAAGTAGGTATGTCATTTGATTTCCCTTGAATTTGCATTTGATCGAGCATGGTAGTTTACTTGCATATACTTATTTACATATCTCATTTTTCATTTTTATCTACTTGCATTATTGCATAGTTGTGTCACATCATTTGATTTCATTATATCACATGTTAGTTAGAAATTTTTGAAAAATAAAAAAAATTCTTTTAAATATTAGTTGAAATTTTGATTTTTGATCATATGGACAAAGGGTGAGTGAGCCACCCTCAATATCTGACATTTTTTTTTGTCTTAGTGTGTGTAGGCACAATTCTTACTAGGATATGCTAAGGTTCTCAGGCACTCTATGATGAGTACATGTCCCCAAGTAGGATCCATATGCTATCCCCCGTTCCTAGGGATAACTAAGTATATGGTGTCTCGAGGCCTTAAGGTTGCATACATAGAGTACCTAAAAATGGATTGATTGACATTGTCCACTCACAGATACAGAGCCCCACATCACTGCCATTCTTCTCCATTTGTCATGATGGAAGTCACCAAACCAACTTGCTTTCCGAAGACAATAGATCTTTCTCCATGAGGTGACAAGTCAAGTGTCATGGTAAGTGTCACCTTAGTACTTGAGGAATTTGAATATGTTGCATTAAAGCTTCTCTTGATTATGGAACATCTGCTTGGAAAATATGTTTTTTTTCCTATTTCAACTTGATGAGTGTCATGATTTCCTAGTAAGTAGCCACACTTAGGGAAAGCGTTGCAATATGGGGTCTCCTCGAAGGGTTATCATAGCATTATGTCTCATACTTTCCACTACTTCTTCCCCTATGTTTCCCCATCTTTCAGGTTTTTCGGGCTTCTTGACCTATGAAGGGGATGTACCTCATTTCATGGGAAGAAAGGGCCACTAGGATCAGAGGTGCCCTAGAAAAACATCATGCAATAGAAGCTCGCCTTGGATCCCGAGAGCAATGAAACACTTCTCAAAAAATGAGGGACCCATAAAATAAATAATTAATTAATCAATCATGCAAACAAAGGTAGAGTGTTTGTGGGCTATGCATTTCCTTTTTAGTGCCCCTTATTGTCTTCAACTTGGAAAGGCATGGCTTCCAAGGTAGAGCGTATGTGGGCTATGAATTTCGATTTTAGTTCCCCTTATTGTCTTCAACTTGGAAACAAATGAAAAATAAATGGCTAATAAAGGGCTTGGAAAAAATATGCTTCAAAAAACAAAAAGAGGAAAAGGATGTGGCTATCACTCAACAAAGGCACCCATAAATGAGACAATACAAGCCCTTGTATGTCATGAAACTCCATACATAGAACTCTAACCCCATCCACCTAACATTCACTACATAACCTAGAAAGGATTCTCCTTGGGAACATCCCCTACTTGAGGAATTGGTTCACCCAACAGGACATTATGACACCCCTCCCATATCTAAATTTGGAAAATTGTATAGGGTCTTTGAGCACTTGTTTAATTTGAAAAGGTAGATTTGATGCACATGTTTAGATGGATCTTGTATTAAATGTGATTTACTTGGCATGATACATACAACTTGAGACCCTTGGAGGGTGAATTTACTTGTCTTTGCAGGACCTTGATTGATGGACATTTACAGAGGAACGAGCCTTGCTTGGGCATTCATTGGGGCATGAATACCAGATAGTGAATGCCATACCCTACCTATTGGGACAACTCAGAGGAGGTGTTTTTCCTTTGGAGGCATTTGATTGTCCATTGGAGATGACTAACTAGCCTTTCTAGCCCCAATGTTTGCCTTTGGAGGTCACACTCTTCACTTTTGTGGGATAACATCATCACTTGAAGGCTAGGGTTTGGTGGTGCAAGGTGCTTTGATGGTGATGAGACCTAGTTTGGTGGAGAGAGAGAGACACTTGGGAAATTCATGAACACTTGGTGGCATGATTTTTGGCCTTTGGAGGCCCAACAACCTTCATCAAAGGCTCAATGTCTCTCCTAGAGGCTCTACATCACCCTTTAGGGCATGACATCACACTTAAAAGGGGAATTTCTTTATGAAAATTTGAATTTTAAGTTGTAAAGGTCAAAAAGAGGAGGTTGACCTCCCTAATTTGATGTTTACATTTTGAATTGTGGAAAAAATGGTTTTAGGTGACCTCCTATAAAAAGAGGTCACCCCTTTGTCATTTAGAAACATATCACACTTGAGAATTACATATTTGTTGGCTGGAACTTTCTCCCTACTTGGGCAATTCACACTTTCTCTCTCTTATGCTTTGTGGGTGCTACTACTTTTCTATTGGAGGAATAAGCTAGGCACTATCTTGTGGTGGAGAAACTAGAGCTCGAAGAAATTATCAATCACAAGAGAATATCTATAAGCAAGTCTTAAAAGGTTACAAAGGAGGTGTTGATGGAGCATGTATCTATGCCTTCAAAGGAAATCAATTTAATTAACTCTTGTGTAAACACATTTAAGAATGGATTGGGGCCCATGCCAAAATATTTAGTGACCTTTCAGGTGGCATATGAATAGCTCAAATATAGGCGCCTAATAGAAATATCCTCTCAATATGAAGTGTGAAGAGTCTACATGGAAAATAAAGCACATAATGTAACTCCCAATTGATGACAAAGTGATATTTTTAAATATAAAATGTTTTGGAAAATAAAGAAAGGGGATGTGAAAAGACAAAACTACCCAGAGGTAATTATTTTGTAAAGAGTTATAAAAGAAATGTAGAGACTAAAGAATTGGGATTTGGGCTTGTACAACTTTTGTAATTTTTTTTAATAGAGTCCGAGTGAGAATCCTTAGTGGCCAACTTTTGGGGGGAGATTTGGCTCTAGTGTGATGAATGAATGTATGACTATTCATGTGTTTTCTGATATACTAGAATTGTTGTAACATTATGATTTATGTTATAGACTACTCTTGTATTGGAAATTCATATTCTTATTCTATTATTTTGAGATGTTTGTTGTTTTCTATGTGAGTTTAAGAATATAAACAAGAATATGGTTATAGAATTTTCTTAACTTCATTATTGTTTATGCATATTTTTGTTGTTATTTCTTGAATATATATGTATTCATGAATATGTTATAGATATATGCTCGGTTCCATGTTTACTAATTTATATATTTTCTCCTATCTAGGATAGATAGAGTAGAACTGCACCCCCAAATTAATTAGAAGCATTCCAACATTCTCCATTCTCCATTTCTATTTTTACAACCAAAACCCAATAATGGTTACAAAACATGAAGTTGGATGGGTTCCCTATTCCAAATAGCATGGGGTCTAATTGGGAATTCACGTTGGGGAGAATCCATGCTATTGAGGAGGGAATTTTTCCCATGTCAACACTTGATAACACTAAAGCTCATGATGTTTTGAATGTTTATTTTCTTAAGAAATATGTACATGATCCTAACCATGTCATTGATTATGATGTGATCTAGGTGGAATTAGAGGGAGAGTTCCAAACAAAGACACTATGCATCCTTAACAAGAAAGTAACATTGATTTGAAAATGAGACATTAAATAGGTAAATGTGTAATGGAAGCACTTTGGTCTTAATGAGGAGGCCACATGGGAATTGGAGGATGCCATGAGGGAGGAATGCCCATTTTTTTTTGAGAGGCATCGAAGCTAGTACTAATTCAAATGGACGAGAATGTAATACCCCAATTTTGAACCCCAAGAATGCATTGGATTATATTATGCATAAATTCTATATGTGAGTTTATAATGACAAGAGTTAAGTCATGTGAGATTAAATAAATGAATTTGCTTGTAGATGGTGTAAATATGATAGTATGGATTCCTAGTGCAAAGCTCAATACCAAGGCCCAAAAAGTGAATGTCTAGGCATGTATGATGAAAATATACTTATATGGACCATTTTATAGGCTACGATGGTAAAATAAATCTATGTAAATATTAATGCTAAAACTAAAATATGATGGTCCAATATGGCTAAATTGAGCATGAGACGAGCTATTATTCCACTAGAGGGAAAGAGGAAAGGGATGTTGGGTATGTGTTATACTGTTTGCATGATTGTGGGTTACACTGTTAGGGGTTTTGAGGGTTGAGCACTTGAAAAAAAATTGGGGGTTTATTTGCCAAATTTTTGGGCGGTCTTTTGTCTTTGGTGGGGGTGGGTTTTCACCTTTGGCTGTTTAGTGGCACATGTAATTTCAACCCATGGTTTTCTAATTCTAGTTAAGAAATTAAGGTTTTAATCTAATCCAGGTCAATGGATTAGGGGTTTTTTGGATGCCGTGATATCCTATATATTGTATTGTAAACAATGAAGTTGGATAATGAATAGAATTATAGGTGAATCTCTAAAACAAGTTGTTAGTTTTGTTGGTTGGGTTTCCAAGGTAAATCTCTATGTATATGTGTGATTGCAATTGTTTTATTTTCTATGTTAAGAATATATGTGTTCATTGAATTATTGGAAAAGTTTTAAAACTTACATTTGGTATTAGAGCATTTATTGGCTTAAAAGAGATGCCTTTGTGGCTAAGGGTTTGGCTCAGGTCTATGATAAACCTTGTTATAGTGTGAGCTCTGCGGTATTGATTCAAGTAGTTTAAAAATATATATCGGAAAATTTAATGAGAAAAGTTTTGAGTTGTGTAAGCTCAAGATGGAATATATTTTTTTAGAGAAAGATCAATTAGTTGTTTTAGATTCAAGTAATAAACCTATGAGAATGTCAATAGAAGACTGGACAAAGTTGGATTGGAAGGTAAATAGCACAATCCAATTGTGTCTCTTGGATTTAATATTACTGAATGTGTCAAGGGAAGCTATAGATAAGAAATTATGGAATAAGTTAGGGGATTTGTATCCATATAATTCCTTGGTAAACAAACTTTTCCTACAGAAAAAGTTGTACAACCCGAGGATGAAATATGGGGACTCAATAACAAATAATTTGAATGCCTTCAATACTTTTGTAACTCACTAATTGCCTGTTGATATTAAGATTTTTTTATGAAGTGTATCGGTTTATTATTTTGTTTATAGGACTTGTGGGATAGTCTGGTTGTGGTCATATGCAGTAATGGAACTACTTTAAGTTTCAATGATGTGGTCTCATCCTTGTTGTCAGGGGAGATGAGGTGAAAAAACATGGAAAGCCAGAGCACATATGTATTATTTGTAAGAGGACACTCCCATGAAAGAAATAAAAATAAGTCCTCAAGTAGGAGATCTAAATATAGAGGAAGATATACATCTCATGAAAATTCATAAAGGTATGCTAGAGATGTGGAAAAGAAGGGAATTACAGGAAACAATGTAGATACAAAAGTGTTGAGAGAGGGAAGGGATATGATGATGACCCTTATACAGAAGAAAAAACCTCCATAGATGAAGGATGGGATGTGTACTTGGCTTCTTCAAGCACACATGTAGATCATGAGGCAAGGTTGGTTGACTCAGGTGCATCCTTTCATATGAATCCTCATAGGGAGTGGTTTTGAGAGTATGAAAGGTATGATGGGGGTGATGTTTTTCTAGGAGATGGATCGACAACCAAAATTGTAGGACGAGGAAAATTTAATTTGAAGCTCATGGATGGTAGGATTAGAAAACTCCATGGTGTTTTTCACATCCTAGGATTGTCCAGGAATTTGATTTTTGTAATCACGATGGATGATGCAGGTGTAAAAATATTGTTTGAATAGGAAACCTGCAAGATGGTTTGAGGAGAAACAATGTTGTTGAGGGGTGTTCGAATTGGAAATATGTATAAGATTCTAGGAAGAAATATTATTGATAGGTGCAATAGTTCCATTGTTCCTGAGATTGGATTTGAAGAAGGAAAAAATCCTACAATATCTCGAGAAAAGACTATGTTGTGGCATCAAAGACTGGGGCATATCAGAGAGAATGTGCTTTGAGTATTACATGGTAAAAGTATGGTTGAAAGGTATGTCCAATTTCTCTCTGGATCTTGATTTATGTGAACATTACTTGTATGGGAAGCAGGATCAAGTAAGATTCTCTTCTGATTCTACGAGGGCAGGGGGGATTTTACAGTTGGTGCATAATGATGTGTTTGGAACTGTGACGATTCCATCTCTAGGTAAATATGTGTACTATGTATCATTTACAGATTAATTTTCGAGGAACACATGGATTTATTTCCTCGAGAAGAAATCTAAATTCTTTGAAAAATTTAACGAGTTTAAGGCTCTTGTGGAAAATCATACAAAGACGAAAATTAAGGTGCTAAGGACGAATAATGGTGGATAATTCTGTGAGAATGAATTCAAGGAATTATGTAAGAAATGAAATATAGAAAGGTAGAATACTACTCCATACACACCTTAGTAGATTGGAGTTTCAGAAAGGATGAATATGAAAATAATGGAAAGATCAACGAGCATGCTCAGTGGTTTCGGGTTCGGATAGGAATTCTGGGCATGTTACCTAGTAAATTGATCACCCTCATCGACATTGTATGGAATGACTCCACACAAGGTATGGACTGGTAAGAAACCTTCTCTGACACATCTCAAGGTTTTTGGTTGTGATGCTTATGTACATGTTCCAAAGGAAAATAGGAGTAAACTAGATAAAAATGATGAAAAGTGTATCTTTGTTTTCTATAAAGATGGTTTGAAAGGTTATAAGCTTCAGAACCCATAAAATAAGAAGGTAGTGTACAACTAAGATGTGGTATTTAGAGAAATCAAAGATGTTGTCAAACAAGAAGTCCTACCAAGGGAGGAAGAACCAAATAAAATAGAGTTTGAATTGAAGGATAATGAATCAGACTTTTTATCCCAATTTTGTGGGATAACTAAGGAGATCATGTCTCTAGGCCCTGATATTTCATATACGGAGTGAAAAGAGACTACATGACCAAAAATATCCACTTGCATAGATCGATACCCTTCTCACCACAACAGAGCTCAGGATTTTCAAATAGCATCCACCACACGAGCTGGCTTCTAAGAGGCATTGAGCCTTGCTCCATGAGGTGCAATTCATGACCTAGTTGGTGGACAGTTTCGGAAGAACAATCCTAGCTTGGTATTCCATGGGGCTTGAAGCCTGCAGGTTGGATGCCAAGGGCCCACATGTCGGATGATAGATATGAAACTTTGGAGGCCTAGAAGTCACCTTAGATGACCTTGTTACACATCAAAATTGCTCAGCTGGATAAGTGTCGCATTATCCCTCTCAATTGTCGTAAGTGTCGCATCTTCCCTACAACTTTCGCAAGTGTCGCAAGTTGGTCACTAGTGCCGCAAAGGATGTTCAGACATACTGTCATGATAACGACACTAAGGAGACACTTATAACATCTCACATGACTGGTTTGAAGGAGGAGAACTGATCTACTGAAGTCAAACAACCTTTTGCCACATGAAAGCACCCAAAAAACTGAGTTTTGGAGAGGAGCGCTCCCCCTTACACTATCTCGGAGCGCTGGCGCTCCCCAATACACTGTCAGGGAGCGTTATAATGCTCCCCTAGCCCTTTTGAGGGAGCGC